>CAKAOH010041533.1:0-27434 GCA_916701665.1 Sebastiscus tertius
CACACACACACACACACACACACACACACACACACACACACACACACACACACACACACACACACACACACACACACACACACACACACACACACACACACACACACACACACACACACACACACACACACACACACACACACACACACACACACACACACACACACACACACACACACACACACACACACACACACACACACACACTCTAAGCACTGGCTCTGCTCCAAATGACCTACGCTACTCTTACAACAACTGGCTCTACAGAGGGCCATTTGCGTTTTCACGTCGGCCACTGTAGTTCTTCTACATGCTTGGCACATGGGAGAGGCTTCAGCTGGTTGCAATCTGCAACCACTAGACACCGCCAGATCCTACACACTGCTCCTTTAAAAATAAAGTGTTAAAATGCTTTAAAAAAACAACAACAACTTTATTTTACTTGGCCTACATTGTACTAGGCACTAGGGCTTAACATTTCATAGGATATACCCAAGACCTTCTCTTGAAGTTGTAGTACAGGTTATAGGTCTTCCTCTTTTGACATGTTATCTGACATTTTGGTTATTTCAGTAAGGTACAGGATGGAATCTCCATTGCAATACACAATAGATTGTAGGATATGTGGTTTGTGACCAGAAGGGAGCTGCAACCTCAGTTCAGGAGGTTTTAGAAATGATATTAAAAGAAATGTTGTCTTCCCGTCTGTGGCTGTACAGATAAGGTCCTTTTAGGAGATTCTGTCTAGTTCCTTCTTTAACTTTCTAATTAGCAAAAAATGTAGTCTAATGCAAAAGAGCAGCTGAACTAATTGCATTGGTGGCTCCTCATAGCTCATTATGCAACACAAACTGAACGTCCTCTCAAATCTTCAAAGTTTGACATCTTTTTTTTGTTTTATTTCATTATTTTGCCGACCGAC
Organism: Sebastiscus tertius; assembly: GCA_916701665.1. NCBI lineage: Eukaryota > Metazoa > Chordata > Actinopteri > Perciformes > Sebastidae > Sebastiscus > Sebastiscus tertius. The sequence continues at coordinate 923 of CAKAOH010041533.1, forward strand.
CTCTATGGATGACCCCTAATTTGTATTACAGTAATTTTGTTATCTTCACCTTTGTGTGGAAAATATACACCAAAGACAAAAGATGAAGAACTTATAAAGCAAAAATCGCCGGAACAAAATATCAGCTATAATCGAACCAAAGTCTTTGTGGTGTGTTTAAGGAGGGATATTTGGTATCTGTGAATGCCAGATTTATGAATAAACATAAGAGTTTGTGCTGTTACGAGCGTTTAAAAAGCCTGAGAGGGATCATGAGGTAAAGCCTCCGGAGGTTAACTGAGGAGAGAGCGGGGTGTGGTCTGTGTTGTTTGTTTGTTCTGCGGGTGAGAGGGAGAAGAAAGGACCAAAGACAATGCAAAAGAGGATGCGAACAGAGTCATTATCTGAGGATGAGCTTAAGTGTTCGGAGTTTGTGTCTGAGCCAAAGCAGAACTAACGAAACCCTCCCACAGAGAACACTGGCAATGCGAACCCGCTAAGCAGCATTAAAAGGGCACTGTGAAGCGCTGCTCCTGTCTCTGCTGCCCAAGAAGAGTGCCCTCTGCTGCTGGATAGCACGAGCAAACCCTCGTTCCATTACCAAGGCGTCCGCCCCGTTGTGCAAAATGTTGATGTTTACACACTCCAATACTTGTGGGATTGGAAGACGAGGGACCACGGCTACGTTCCGAATCACATACTTTTTCTTTTTACTTTTAGTACATACTGCAGCTGCCCTTACAAAGTACGTACTGTCGTATGCATACAATTGATGTCATAACATCACGCCTTGAAATTTGGCTCATATATCTGCTGCACAGAGGATTGTGGGTGAGAATAGCCAGAAAAGCATGCTGGCTTGCATACTGCAAAATGCGACCGGATGTAGTATGACATCCTTGGCATACTGCATTCGACATACTATGTATTGGGATAAGCTAAATCTTTTTCTGGTATACTAAATAGTAGGGGAGAGTGGGGTAAGATGAGCCAATTTTTACTTATGCTGTCCTCGAGGTTCAGAAAAATGAGACAGAAGTAGAATGAAAACATGAACCTTAATTTCAGACTGTGAAACAGAAACAGAAATGTGTTGCTTACAGTCACTATTTACTACCTGTAGCCTTCTACATGCATGACAAAAATAAATTTTTCATATCACCTGTTCAAACAGTGTAATTACATGAAGCCTTTGTGAAAGAACATGTTATATTTAGATGATGGGAGTACATGAAGCCTTTTCTGCTGGTTCTTGCAGTAGGAGCATACTTTGCTTATAGTTACGAGGCAGAAGCAAGAGAGCCACTCTGTGGTGCGGGGTCACCTAGCTGGAGGTTCTCCGTTGTTCTAACGTTCCACCAGGAAACCCTTATATGGACTGAAAATCATTACCGACGTCACCAAAGTAAGGCAGTGCTGCTCAGCGTTTTTTCAGACCCATTTTCGGACAGATGGAGCAGGAGAAAAAGAGAGAGGATGGTCTTTTATGATACTATGGTGGCCTGTAGACACACTGGGGACAGATATTGATGTTTAAAAGACATGGAAAAGTGCATTTTGCATAATAGGCGACCTTTAAGCATCTCTAACAAATGGTTAACAACCACAATTGGTTGGCTTCTGGTCGGCACTTTGCTATTCAAATTGGACGAGTAAAACTTTTGAAAAACACAACTCAGCCAGAGACACTTGTGCCAAGAAATGGACCACTTCGTTGAGGGAGCTCTCACAGAATCTTAGCAGCAACAAGGGAGAAACAATCCCTTTTAACAAACGCATACATGAAGAATAAATCTTAGTGAAGTCAATAACAAAAGTTTAGCACATAAGGACAATGTTGGGGTGGTGGAAGAAGCTGCAGCAGAAAAAAACAGCATGTCAGCAGAGAGAAAAGGCTCAGTTACACCAGCATTTAAGGCGGTAAAATCAATTCATGTCAAAGGAATCGCCGCAATCAGTGTATTTGCTCATGGAGGGAAGTATTTACGCATGAATCTATTAGATCGTATTCTATTTGGTGAACTCAACACTAATTAAAAAATTCAGTGAAACGGAGGAAGCCATCGAAGCTTATTAGCTGTGTTACACCATCCACTTTTATTTAATCTTCTCTGTCAGAGTAAAAGCTCCACAAAAGAGAAATGTTTTGCCAACAGTTATGAAACACGAGGCAATTACACAAATGTTTTTTTTTTTTTAATAAACCACGTAAACTTGTCCATTGACATTGCTAACGGACAGCAGACTTGCCAACTAAATCCCAACAGGGAGTAACTTCACTGTGACACTCTGGTGGTGGTGGTGGTGGTGGTGGTGTGGACCCTAATGGGGAGAATAGTTAGAGAGAAGGTTTTTAATGGCCATACAGTTCCTCTGTATGAATATGATCGGACATTAATAGTCATCACTGAAGGTAAAGCGTGAATGAAGCAGCTGATGCCAATCATCTAATGCAAAAGCAACCTCATCACTCGTCCTACACAATGCTTCTTTTTCATTTCCTTTTGTAGATTGGATCCAAGTTTTCAAGTAGAAGGTTTTGTGTTTGCTATCATAATACATGTTGTGAAAGAAAACCTGTATTTTCGTTCAGCTAATGCTATAGATGGACATGGGAAACTTACATTTTCAGTGCTTGTGCATATACATTTAGATATCTGGAGTGCCTACCAACCCACAAACCTTGGAATAAAACAACCCAGTCAGTTTCATGTGGGCTGCCTACAGTAGATTAGAAAACATGTGATTCATGGCTCCCCTTCCTATATGTCACATGCAGGCTCAGTAGAATATACCAGCCACAGCTTGAGAACTACCTTTGCAAAGGTCCACCATAATTTTCTTGCGAGCAATCAGAGCAGACTGAGTGGTTCTTAAAGAGACAGGAGCTAAAACGGAGCATTTCAGACGGAGGGTTAATACAGGTATATTCAGACAGACAGTATGAGAAAGATAATGTGTTTTTTGAACATTAAAGCATGTAAACATGTTCTAGTAGAAACCCAAATTACAAGTATGAACCTGAACATGAGCATGATATGTCCCCTTTAAAATGCAAGTAAAATAGTACTTGGAGAACTTTACCGTAACGTCCCAGGTTCAATTCCAGCCTTGGGACCTTTGTTCCATGCCCGTTCTCTCTCTCTCGCTCTCCTCCCATTTCCACTCTGTCAAATAAAAGCAAAAATGCAAGAAAAATTGTTATAAAAATTGCTTGGATGCAGGAAATTGCATAAATAAACATGAGTGGAACAACTGTGCATGATGAAGATTGAAGGCCCCATGAGCCAACACAAGTCTGGCTCCTAAATTTACTGCCTTTGTAGCTGTGAAAGAGAGCTTTTATTAGTGTGTGCCTCCTGACACATTACTGAGCCACTAGGGGGCTCTAGGGAAGAGATTGCATCGTAACCGTCGCAACTTTACCACAGTGAAATATAGGTAATTCCCCAACACAACTCTGCTTCTCATTAATCTGTGTGCAAGCATGAGTGGGTATGAACATGGGCACACACAATATGTGTGTGTGTGTGTGTACAGTCTATGGACCCTGCAATCCATAACAAGACTGTTCTACCTTGCCCCTGATTTGAACCCCCTACATCAAGCCTTATTGTCTCCCACTTCTCCTTTCACACACGCACACTCACACACTAATCAGGGCTAGGCAGTCATTGTTGGAGGCAAAGGTCTGGAAGGCTGTTTGATAGCAGATTAGGCTGGCGTGTCAGACAAGGGACCAGGCCACACAGCAGGCAGTCACATGCTGAATCTACACAGACAAACACACACTCATACAGTCACAGTGAAAAGCAGGGAAAACATATGCGAATACTTGGGCACACTCTGAAAGAAACCTTTTTGAAGCCAGACCTCCGAGGTCAAACCTGTTGTTGCAAGCTGGAAACAACTCAGACGGTTGAATATGGCAGTGGCAATTAATAGAAAACACAATAGAGTCTTTAAGATTTGTTTTTATAAGAATCAAGCTGTAGCAAACTGACTTTGTAGTTTCAGTCCAGAGGCGTACAACTGCAGCACGGCTTGCAGAGGGGGTTGGAATTTGGGGGAAATACGTTATCAGTAAACTGGGGAGCGGCTGGCATCAGTCATGACCAATCTTATCATCACCGCCTTTACTCCTCTCTGCAGAAAGCTGTGCACTCTGCATTTCCTGATGAGAACAGTCTTCAGCACAGCTGCCACAAAAGCTTCTCCCAAGGGGATTCAATGTCCTTGTGCAGGAGGTGCCGAATCGGCACAAGTAAATACACGCCACCTTAAATTAAATTAACTTGGCGGGAGATAGCGCTTTTTGCTTTCCCCGGTTGCGGTGGTCCAAGGAGAACTGTGGGAACACTTTAGTGAAAAGGCAAACACAGAAGCAGTGACCATGAGTGAGATTGGGACAACCACAAGCCATTGACGATGCCTATATGGGATGACTGATATTTCATCCATAAGACGGTTTTGCATGCTTTTTTTAATAAAGCCTCCTCATGTGCACATTTCCTGATAAATCCATGATAATAGCATAAACCACAGGGCTTATTGTATAAACCATCGGCCATGTGCTGTGCACCTCGGGCATGTTCTGAGCAGGTGGGAAGCGCAAAGTACACAAATGCTCGACACCAAAATTGCACTGTGGTGCCCGTTAATAACCGACACCCCCCCACTGTGCGTGTCCTAACAGCTACATTCAGGGCAAGGCAATGAAAAAAAAAAACTGCGAGAACACAGCTTGTTTGTGCATGCAATAAAGACACTTCAGTAAAATCCTGGCTGCACGCCATCACTAAATGAGAGGCCCCTAGTATCATCCATCTTTTGACAATAAAAGCCCAATTTGTGATTTAAATTCATGAATGTTAATTCCTGTGTTACTCTCGAAAAGACTTGCCGACTCACACCTTTGACCCTTCGGAGCAATTTACACATTAACACTCATTTGAATCTGTGATTGAGGGGTTTTTCTGTGTAATTTAGTTGATCATGATATTATTCAGAGCTTTTGCATTTGAAACGACATCCTGGATGATGCATGTAGGCTTTTCTTTTGCTACAGCTACACCACAGAAATAAGTCAATTCTGTTGAAATTGGTTAAATTTACACAGAGACACTTTCAGTTCTAACTTGGTTGTATTTTCATTTCACAGTATAAATATTGCTCTATCCTGTGTTTATTTTTGCTTCCGTGCAATTTTCATATTTCTAGCAGTGGGTGAGATTGTTGAAAGTCTAGGAAACACTGTGAGAGGGGAAATTAAGCTGTTAGAGAGTCCTGAGAAACATCAAACAAATGCACACTGACTGTTCCAGTCAAGAGTACAAGTGGTCAGAAATGAAATGCCTAAAAACCAGGCCCTGTCGCAGACATTAGATCATACTGTCTGGACTAACTATATTGAATCATATCAGATAAAATTCATTTGCAACCATAAATTCACTGACCAGACCAAACACAGATTCCTCTTTTGATCATTCACCATCACAAACAGCCATATTTTTGTCATGATTTGGAGAGCAGGTAGCAGGAGAAGCACCCAAAAACAGATAGAGATGATTAGTTTGCAGGAACAATTCAAAGAATTAAGTAACAGAAAAGACATACATGCATGGAGTCCAGAAGGCAGCCAGGAAATAGCAGTCAGGCAACAAGCAAACAAGCAGCAAAACTCCAGACAAATGATGCAACAACAAGGAAGTGGTGAGTGACTAATGAGGAAGGGGAAGGTGGGCAGGAAGTGAAGAGATCTAAAAGGAAATGAGAGGTGATTAACAAAATAAAACAGGAAACATGAATGAATGAAATGACATGAAGCAAGGAAAAATCTAGTAACAGGGCAGATTATGACAATTTTAAGTCAATCAATTCTTCACGTGTTCCGGTGTGACCTCTTTCACTCCTGTCCACGGATCCTCACATGACCCCTCGGCTCTAATTAATAAGGTAGAAATAGAAAAGAGGCTTCCGACCATACCACCCTGAACACGTCGGATCTTGTCTGATCTTGGAAGATAACCAGGGTTGGGTCTGGTCAGTACTTGGCTGGGAGATCAGGTGCTGTAAGCTTTTCTCCGGCTTCCTCCAACAGTCCAAAGACATGCATGTTAGGTTCATTGTTGACTCTAAATTGCCCGTAGGTGTGAATGTGAGTGTGAATGGTTGTCTGTCTTTATGGCCCAGTTCCAATCCAGCCCCTACACTCTCACACTACCCACTTCCACTCCGTTCGCGTGGAGGTTCCGCCATTATTAGTGCCATCCGAAACCAATTAGCAGGGAGTGGAAGTGGGTTATAAAACCCTCCAACAGCGAGCCTGCATCGATGCCGACTTAACCAGCTGCCCTTATTGATGACGTGCAACGCCGTTTTGTGTTCATCATGAGACACACTCCGTACAAAAATGTAAGTTTCATGCATCTACCGGTACAAACAAAACACTGAACTTCTCCACCTAAAATAGACATTTAATATTGTCATTTAACAACTTAAAGGTTCCGTTGTATTTAGGATCAAATAAACCCTTATCTGGTATAGAAAACAGTAGGCATGTTCATTTGATTGCAAAGTGTTGTATATATACAAAATATAGCCTATATACAACATATATTTATTTATTTATAATTCTGTTTACCTATATTAGCAGCTATAATAATCGTCAAGTTGTGCAATACTCTGGTTTATTCTGGCATTAAAACTGCATTTATTTATATTGTACATTTAAACTAATATTCATATTTATTTAGTCTTGCAATTTTACACACTTAATCATAAATCCCATTTTTCAGCATTAATATTTGCACTGTTGTTGTATATTTTAGTAGGTCTATATATAATTTACATATATCTTACTTATATGTTCTTATTAATTCTCTATATTTCTATTCAAGAATGAAAGCAACTGTAAAAGCATACTAACTTCCCCCCGGAGATCAAAAAAGTATTTCTGAATCTGATATTTATTTAGAATTTCCTTGCCAGGGGGAGCGAAGTTCATCCCAAAGTGGCTGCTGTATTTATACCCCTACAACTTAAAGAAGGGAGCTTCATTGAGCTGTGAGTGTGATTACAAACAGAGGATGTAGGGACTGGATTGGAATTGTAACAGATCTATCCAGGGTGTACCCCGCCTTCGCCCAATGTCAGCTGGGATTGGCTCCAGCCCCCCTGCGACCCTGAATAGGATAAGCACTTACAGATAATGGATGGGTGGATGGAAATAGAAAGGAGCATAAATAGAGAAACAATAGATTTCAGCATCACACCAAGAACGTGTCTATCATCCGCCATCTGGAACGGTCCCCTCAGTCAACACTTTTGCGCTCAGCCACACATTCAGTTAACAGTTCAAATCAAACAACTTTATTGACAGAGATAACATAAATTAGGGGGGGAAAACATAGTTAATGTGCTAATGTGCTTAGAGGACAGGATGATGAATGCACTTTGGTTAAAACAGCAGAGGAAGATAATCACAGTTAAGGCCACCGATCTCCGAGCGGTAATTGTTTTAACCTTTATTTATCTGGGTGAGGTTTGTTTGCACACATTGACATGTGGGAGCTGCCAGCTGGAAGCTGCGATTCCAGTCGCCCATAGTTAACTGGTCTACTGATAGTTTAGCACTGTGCTCATTGGCACTTTGGCACTAGATATTCAGTGTTTACCTTCCAGATTTCTGCAATGGAAAAAGGGATTATATGTGTCTTTGATTTTTGATTTTATTAGATTTTGTTCTGTGACTCACTTTATTTAGTATTTGTATTGTACTATTTATTAAAATTCCTTGCCTCTCCAGTGATAAGCAAACAAAAATAACAAATGTTATATTTATAACAGTCATCCGACCTAGAGTAAATTTCACATCAGTTGCATCACAACCTTGCTAATAAGGCCAGTGTGTCCGAGCTTGCACAAGTATAAGATTTATGTCAAGTGAGCATAACATATCTGGGATGTCTGAGAACAACAATTCTTCCTCCCAATCAATTTAATGTGGTGAAGACTGAGACGGGACCCTGAAGGAGTATAGGGAAGCCAACCATTGCGCTTTGATGGCTGTGATCATATCGCGCAACCGGCACTGTGTGCAAGAGGAAAGGCATTCAAGACAATGACCTCTGTCTGACCTCTTTGATACTGCTCCGTTTCTCTCACATAAACACAAAGACGCATGCACACACACACACACACACACACATACGCGCTGACACACATGGTCTGGTGTTGTTGCTGATGTTGGCACATTTGTGCTCTGGGACAAGAGCTGCTTCATTGGCACTGATTACCGCTTTATCCTTCCCCTGCAAACACCAGACAGCTTCACCCTGCATACCAATGGACTACGCCAACTAGAGACAGATAAAGAGGAAGAAGAGAAACTGGGAAGCAAGCTGGCCTGGGCAATATGGCAGATTTTTGTAAATACTGGACAATATGTCACAATAAAGACTACATTTTTATTGAGGTTAAAGATTTTAATTTCCCTTGTTTATTCACAATGTCTTCTTTCTTTACATTTAAGGTTGTTGTGGCTGTTGAGCTGTTACTTTCTTTCATCTACTGTATCTTTCTGACTTTTTACCCCGAAACAAAAGCACTTAGCTAACAAACCCTGCTGTGCATCAGGGAGTAGCCTGTCTGTTCTCAAAGCGAGAATACGGTGCTTTTGCAAGCAGAAATAACAAAATCTTTCATTTGAAAATGAAAAGTTGAATTTATAAGAAATAAAGCACACCCTTGCTCAGGCTTTATTATGCTCATGGGTTGCTGTTATAATCTTACTTTGTCTGGTAGGGCCAGTAGGTTATGGTGCAGGGCTGCCAGCTCTCACACATTGACCTTGAGACTCACGCAATTGACAATTTTCACATGCTGACACATCATTTTCTCAATGAAAAACAAATTTATAACTGATAATTTCGCAGGGCAAAAAGAGGTCAGCGTCGGAGGCGGGGCCCCGTTAATTCAGTTGCTCAGTAGCCCATGAAGCAAAAAAAAAACCTTTGACTTACGAGTACAAAATTACCCAGATCTTGACCGCACTGCTTCTGCACCATAGAGCCCATAGAGCAAGTGCATTAGCGTTTCCTTTAACTCCGCCTCCCAGCCGCACGGGCTCATTCACATGAACGGAGGAAGGTAAATAACTCTGGATTAGTCTATTAGTCCATTTCATAACTTTTAGGACTTAATAAGGGCTATTTAAAAGAGCAGTGTGTAGGATCTGGCGGTATCTAGCAGTGAGTTTGCAGATTGCAATCAACTGAAGCCTCTCCCGTGTTCCAAGCGTGTAGAAGAGCTAAACTTCAGTGGTCGATGCGAAAACACGAATGTCCCTCTCTAGAGCCAGTTGTTGTAAGACTAGAATGCGTAGAGTGTGTGTGTATGTGGGAAGTGAGTGGTGAAGCAAGAGAGAGAGAGAGCAGCGGCGACGGCAGCGGCAGCGGCAGCGGCGAGTAACATGATCGACTTAGGCCCAAGCAGGAAAAGTTAACAGCATTCAGTTTGTCCATTCTGGGCTACTGTAGAAACATGGAGGTGCAACATGGCGGACTCCGTGAAGACGACCCGCTCCCTTTGTAGATATAAACAGCTCATTCTAAGGTAGCATGTATGAAACACTGCGGTTAAGCCAGACGCCACTTGGATTTTGGTGCGCATTTATTTGTGGTGGTACTCGGAGCGTCGGAGCAAAGAAAGACTCGCATTACAGCAATACTTTATTACACATTATATCATTAAATAAGTCTTGTTGAATGTATAACATCACAAAATTTGAAGCAGTTTCCCTGCACATTACAGTAGGTACTGGGAGAGTCAGCTCAAATATTGTCACACATTGAAAATGTCCTCATTTTGAAACTCTCATGAATTAAATGAATACATATTTTCCTTCAGAGGTTTACTGATATGTTCCAAGTAATCCTGTTCACGATGACCCTGACTATGATGTAAAAATTTAATTCATTTTACTGTGCAGTTTTTTGAGAAAATAAAAGGGGAAATTACAATTAATGCTACATTAAAACACATTAACTATTTTCTCATATTTATCTGTCATTAAAAAATATATATATATTTTTTTTTTTAACTTTTCTCTTACTGTGGTTCTGTTACATTATATTTTAATGAGACAGTCCACCACCTGAAGAATGACAGAATCAGTCGACATATGTTTACATCCAAGTGACAAAGCCCTCCAGTAGCACAAAGCCCTCCAGCAGCCGTAGCCATAGTAGGGCTAAAAATCGTATATCATTTCTATAGAGCAGCAGAGTAGGGTATTAAAGACATCTATGAGGTGAAAAGAGGGAGCAAAACACATTAAAGATTAAAGGTTACACTTCCAGCGGTTAATAAACCATGTTTGGTGAGCAGAATCTCACCTGATTTATGCCACTGCACAGTTCATTGAGCTACAACCTTCTGTCAACTCAGCATATTGGACACCATGATTCTGTTAACTATGTAGGATCACACTGAGCTGTATAACTCAGTTCAGGACAGAAAGACAGAATTCAGCATGTCGGCCTTTTCCTACGCACACACGCACACACACAGGTCTGTGAAAGGTACAAGTCTTTTCAGAGCAGGGCGACTGTAGCAGCAATAAGTTGGAGATGGAGAGGAGTTGAATCTGCAGAAGTTAACATTCACGGCCACATCGATGGGCTTCAGATGTGTCAGATGAGGGCCTCCTGAATGAGTCACAGTCCGCAGCCTGAGGAGAGCTGATAAGACCCGGCGGAAGACCTGCTTTTCAGCGGGAGACAGATGGAGTTGGAAGAAAACACATGACTGACACACACACAACCTGTATACACACACAAGGTGGAAGTAGAGTGTCAGACGAAAGAGGATTCGGGTGACGTTTTCTAATATCATTGCAAAAACATGTCTGTCACAGTCGGTAAAGAGATCTAAAATATTGCAAATCCTTTATTTATTGAAGAGAGAGAAGAATTTGCACAGCTTTAAATCATATCAAATCACTCTTAAAAAACCAAATATAATCTGAACAGATGACTAAATTTTAAATCTAACTTCAAATTACAAATGCTTTCATCTCTCTTTTTTTTTTTTTAGATGGACATTGTTGCATGAAGACAAACAGCACAACAGATGAAGTTGTTACGCATCACAATGGGAGCACCGGCTGTATTTGGGGAAACATAGAGGGAGACTTTTGGATCTGGTGTTACACAGAAAGACTTTTGCCAATTCAATCCTTCACATTGGCAAAAAAAGTGTTTCGTGAGCAAACTATGCCAACTGCTTCCCCCGGTTGAATTGCCCGATGTCTGGGGACAGCTTGATGCCATATGTGACTGCCTGGATATGAACCAGGGTCTTTAAGCCAGTAAAAGACTCTACTGTTTAGACATTACTGAACGTCTCTATTAAAGCTACACTGTTCCAGAACAGTACATTTAGGCAAGTACGCTCGGTTTCTTTACACACTTTCCAAACAAGAAAGAAACCCTTGCCGTTATCTCATTTGTAGCAACATCCACCATTATCTAGATGTCTCTCTCTCCTCTTGTCTGGAAAAACAGATGACGTTCTGACATGATGGCAAACATAATTTATGGCAGAATTAATATGGTGGGATAGCCTAATTGATTTCCACTGGTTGTTTTTGCCATGTATCTGGTTGTTTATGATGCATAGTACTTTGCGCCCATGTTCAATATCTTATAAAAATCCAAATGAAGGGTGTTGACAGAGAGAGATGCAACTCAGCCTTGCTGCCAATTTGTTCCAATGGCCACTTGTGGTACTGCAGCAAAAAAATCCTGTGCAGCCCGAAGACCACTGTTATAAAAAAGATGTCCCTAAAACTTTTAACAGGATGCTTCTGCTGCGGCTACTCTTCATATTATGAATGTGTAATCCCTGAATATTTTATATTTGCAAAACTCTCCCAGAGCCAAGTCATTTTTATGCCTCACTGCTGGCAAAAGCCGTGACCGGAGGCGTTATGTTTTTTGGGTTGTACATACGTACAGTCCATTCTCGTGAGTGCGATATCTCAGGAACAACTGCAGGGAATTTCTTCAAATTTGGCACAAACTTCCACTTGGACTCAAGGATGAACTGATTAGAATTTGGTGGTCAAAGGTCAAAGGTCACTGTGACCTCACAAAAGGTCGTTTTTGGTCATAACTCAAGAATTCATATGCTAATTATGATAATTTCACTAAAAATATCTAACAGGATAAAATGATGAAGTGATGACATTTTGGACAGACATGGATATAAACTGCAACTTGACTGGTTGATAGAGGCATACAAGCTATGAGGCAATAATTCTAGTTATCTAGTATATCAAGTCTATGGGCCAAAGGTCCTCTGAATACATCAATGGCTAATCCTAACAATAAAACTCCATGAGTTGGTTGGAAACTCCGCCTCCAGCTGTCTTATTAATGTTTCTAGATGATTCTTGCACCTTGGCCCCCACAGGGTGGATGTTCTAGTCCTAAACAGGTATTTTTCGAACATAACCTGTATGTAAACCCACTAACTAATGTCATTGGCTAATGACATGCGTCTTGTCTTTGGACATTACACTAGGTTACTACTGTAAGAAGTAGTTAGCCGGGCCGTCAGAGTAAATAAACACTGTTTAATCCATTCCTTTGGCTCTTGTGTTTTTGGTTTTGTAAAGGCTAAAAAAAAGACACCACCCTCAAAACTCTTTAAATGCCAAGTATAGCTATTATCAGACTTGGCATTAATATGCGTCCTGGTTGATCTGATCACAAGTGGACAGCTTTAAGTACGTCTGTTCACACCTGGCATTAGAATGTGTCTCCACATGCATCTAGAGTGACCACTTGTAATCGGATCTCACTTCTCACGTGTTAACACCAGGTCTGAACAGGGCATAAGATTGTTCAGCGAACAGTCCAATGCTCTTCAGTCCCCAGGATTAAGTCCCCATGGTGATAAAGCATCCTCCCTGCTGAGGAGTCCTTGGATAAGGCACTATGTAGGTGTGAATAGAGCAAGTTATTGAAAAAGAAAGAAAAAAACATTTTTGTCAGTGCAGCTACAGCACTGTGGTTAAATAAACATTTAAAAAAAACACAATTTTCATTCATTTGAATTGTGCCAGTGCAGATTTTTATACTATAATTGCTTATTATATGGTTTAACCAAGCAAACACGCTGAGCGTCATTGCTCCTCTTTCCTGCCACGATACTCAGTTCAAGAAATAACACCCCAAAGCAAAGCCTTCACTGTGATTATAGATATGATGATGATGTTGATGGTTACCATCTGTAGCACCTAAGCACCTACAATCACAGTCACGAACAAAACACATGCTGGAGGGTATAATTGCTTTTACACATTGTTTCCCAAGACAAGTTGCATCAGATTTTTTTTCATATACCATCCATGCCGGAAAACAACAACAATTAAATATTTTGTGTTGGAGATGTGCTAATTCAAAGATGAATTAACATGCCCTTTTTCATTAAAAATATATTTTTTCCTAATTACAACTGAAACCCTTGGCAACCAAAATCGGGGGTTGTGTCACTGCTATGATACGCTGGCAAGTTTTCATTCTGATATAATATCCATTGGGGAAAAATAAATTACAGTTGTTCCAACTACATACACATGTGGCACTGGTCTGAATAATTGGCTTCCAGCATTTACATAAGTGTCATTATGTACCAGCCGTGACACACAGACAGAGGAGGTAATTGTAGAGTAATTGTTGATGCCGCTGCAACCTTTATAGACACAGGGCTTGGCCTTTCTGCTTCCTGTTCAGTTTGGCACTTCACTTAATATATGACAGAAGTGTTTCCTACTCAACGCAACAGCCATAGAGTGTTAGAAGTAGATGTAGTCACTGTGATGTCACACATTGGTTTGTGGACTTCCGTTTTGAAGCCTCGAGTTTGGCAATTTGGCCATCGCCATCTTGGTTTTTTGTGACACAAGAGGGTGGAGCTAAGTAATTTCTATTTGACTCTAAATGGGACCATCATTTACTAAATGAACATCATGCTGTATTGAAGGAGACTTGAAACTAGCGATTGAGACCATTAACTCATGTTTACAATGTTTACTGAGGTAATAAATCAAGTGAGAAGTAAGATCATTTTCTCAAAGACATCTTTACAATCAGACTCCTTTTTGCAACCAGAGGAGTCGCTCCCCTGCTAGCTATTGGAAAAAATGCAACGTTAAAACACTTCCGCATTGGCTTCATTTCTCAGAACCAGAGGTTGCCGACTGGCAACAGCTCTCCTGCAACCATGTTACCCAAGCATACTAGATAGTTTAAAGGTATACTTTGCAGGACTTGTTGCTTACTGTTTGTAAATGCAACATTCAAAGTTGTCCCCTCCTCCCTTCGGTTCAACTACAACAAAAGCGTACGAACACAGCCCAGTGTACCACCTGCAGCATCACATACGGCAGCAAAAGTGAAAGCCAATGAACTTTTTCCGCTTGCCGTTTTGCCTCACTATATTTGCAGTTTTTTTCAGCACTGTGTCCAACATTTTCTTAGCTTCCTCTTGGATACATTCTTGCGCATGTGTTGGGGCTACACACCCGGGGCCTAAAGGCTGCCGCCCAGAAACATCCCGAACACAGCAAAATAACCCATTTGTGCACCCTGGACTGATATTTTTAATTTCCTTTGGTAGAAGTTTTCTCTGGGCTTGCCGAAGCACAAATGTGAAGACATTTTTCAAAGTCGGTCAGTCGGTCTGTTTGGCTGAAATGTTTTTCTTATCATCCTATATCTATATCTATTTGGGCACATGGAACTACTGTTTTTCAGAAAATGGCTGTATCTCAGAAACTACGAGGAGCACAATCAAGTATTTGGTATCTATGAACTCATAACAAGTTGAGAGGGTCGCACTGTAAAGGACAGAGGGAGTCGTATCTGGTACAGATTGGAAAGCCCCTAAGGCAAATTTGTGATTTGTGATTTTGGGCTATACAAATAAAATTGGCTTTACTTGACTTGAATATCAAAAATGCACACATATGCAGTGTAAAAACATATTTCATATATTTAATAAACTCTGCGTTTTTCCTAATTTTTCAAAAATCCTGACTTTGACTATTAATAAAAGTGAGATTTTTTACGTGATCTAAAATTTTCAAAATTCAACTGTTAGATACTTGCCCAAAGTATATCCATACCAAATTTCAAGACTTTTGACCAATCAGAACAAATGTTGGAGCATTTTTCCTCATCATATATAGTCTTTGGGCACAAATGGGATAAGAAGAAACTACAGTCATGCCGATTCAGACACTTAGGTGGGACATAAGTGATGATTGAGAAGGATTACTATTGTTTTTTAGGAAAATCCTGCACAGTATACCTTTAAGGTGTCATATATTCATTCCCATAAAAATAATATTCAGTTTCCTCCTGGGAAAGATTTTGTGGTGGATCTTCTCCAGACGTCAAGAACTTGTCAGAGCGAGAACACAGAGTGCACTGCTTCTAAAGAGAAGGAATACATTGCAGGAGATTTGATTGGTGCACCACCTCACTGCTCCACCACCACATGAACCACACCTTTTTGCACTCAGACATACCAAATATCAGTTGTACAGCCTTACAACAAGAAATTGACTCAGGTTTGTGCTGCACACAACTGATAATAACGTTCATTTTCTTTTTTTACCTGACACTGCTCTGTAGCTGACCCCGCTCTCCTGACCTCCCTTGAAAAGGCTCAAGCAAAAAGATTATTTTCCCCCGCAGGGATCAATAGAGTATCACAAAAAAAGCTTACATTGTATTTTCTGCTACCTTGGTTTTTATACGCAGAAGAAAAAGTCTTTTAATGGTTTGGTGATTTACAGAATAGAATGTGGAAACACCACCAGCACATGAAGTGATATACAGGTGGTACGGGTCTTTAAAACGTTGACATGACACACTGTCCTTTTCTGTGTGCTGACATCAGCTCTAACACAAAATACCCATCTCGTGCATCAAGGGTTTATGACTTCATGTAGTGCTGTTTCTCCTCGAAAGACATACCCTTTATAATGCATACAGATAACCAACACTTTCTCACTCTAACTGTCCATAAACACACATTACGGTGTTGCAGAAAACATCAGCTTGTGCAGGAGAGACAGAGAGAAAATGCGTGTTTACATACATGGATGACATGTGAGTCACAGACGGACACATTGGTGTCTGAACACACTTGTGCACAAATTTGCGGACAGCTGAATGTGTGTGTATGTGTGTGTCAGTGTGTTTCATCTGCGTGGCATGGCGCTGCAGCGTATATGATTTAGTTAGTAATTAGGGAATAGAGACGTATCCAATTATTGGGGTTGTGAAATATCACCCTGTCTCAGTAGTTATTCCACTACTGCCTTATTATTACACCAGCTGCATATATGATTAGGTGTGTGTGTGTGTGTGTAAAAAAGAGAGAGAGAGAGGGAGGGAAAGAGACAGAGAGAGAGTAAATACAGTATGTGTGTGTCCAGGGCAGGAAAGGCGGCGTCTACAAAGGTAACTCATTTCTGCTCATTGTAGATTATAGGTGGCAGGACCACATGCCCGCAGGAGCTGCAGCCAAAGCCATTGCTGACAGTCTCATGACAACTTGTGTGTGTGTGTGTGTGTGTGTGTGTGTGGGCTAGGGTACTACTGGTACTACTTTTCTCTTCCTGTCTGACTTTAAGTACAGGACACACACACACACACACACACAAAGGTGAGTATCATAAACAAACCACTCTTGCAAAAAGGCGACCAATCAGATGCACACACTCCTGCTCTCACAAGGAGGTGTAAACACATAGAGCGAGGCTACATGGATGACTGTTTGTGTCCTTGGTGTGTGTGTGTGTGTGTGTGTGTGTGGGAGAGTGCTGCACAATCATATCTCACCCACTGAAAAAAAAAAAAGCCGCCATCCGCTCTGCCTGTCACCAGTGGAAACAAAGAACAGGGGACCGTTCTATGTCAGCAACTGGAGAGCTGCTATCTCCAACCATCTGGGAGAGAGGAAAAGAGATAGAGATACTCTCCGGATGCTGCCAGGAAAAAAAAAAAGAAGAAGAAGAAGAAGAAAAAAAAACAGATTTCCGATGTGGAGGTAGACAGAACATTCACTTCATAGAGAGGGGGTCTGACATGAACCACGAGATGGCTATCTGGGCGACAGCGGAGTGCGGATGACATACTCTTGCAAGGGTTTATCTCGCAAGCACAATAATGCAGGTGTTACAATATATTATGCATGCAAAAAGCAGGCTGGAATTTGATATGCATTTTAAAATACCAGTCATATGTTCCAAGACACAACACCATCATCAAATGCAAAGTAAAATATTATAGAGTGTGTATTATTCTCCCTGTAGACTCCTTTGTTTAGCTCCTACCTTGCAGACAAACATACACACACCTGCCTCCAGCCCCTCCCTTTATAGTGTCTACCACACACACACACACTCACACTGACAGATATGAGCGAGCAAGTGATGCAGCAGTGAAGCTAGTGAAGCATGTGGAAATAATTTACAAGTCACACATGGGAACTGGTGTGTGGGGGGGTTGTGGCTCAGAAGGTAGAGCAGGTTGTCCACCAATCGATCGATCGGAAGGTCGGTGGTTCGATCCCCGGCTGCTCCAGGTCACATGTTGAAGTGTCCTTGAGCAAGACACTTAACCCAAAATTGCTCTCGAAGGCAAAGCCATCGGTGTGTGAATGAATATTTAGATTAGATCCTGATGGGCAAAGTTGGCACCTTAGTAGCCTCTGCTTTCAGTGTATGAATGGGTGAATACTGACATGCAGTGTAAAGTGCTTTGAGTGGTTGGAAGACTAGAAAAAAAAGTCTTCCAATTACTTTTTTTTGTGTGATTTCCTTCCTATTTAGCATTAAAAGAAAGTCTTTATTTTTTATTTTACAGCATGTCCACTGTCAGTATGTGTGTGTATGTATGTGTGTGTGTGTGGTAGACACTATAAAGGGAGGGGCTGGAGGCAGGTGTGTGTTTGTGTGCAAGGTAGGAACAAAACAAAGGAGTCCACAGGGACATGCTTTTCAGTGTGAAAAGACTTAAAAAATGAACAGATTGTGGTCGTAGAGTGATATTAAACCAAGAATACATTCAATTTGATTAAAAAAAACACATGCCATATCACTGAAAAAGCCCATGATGTCCTCTTTTACAATAATACACCAGGGGTTGATAGAGTAAGTCAAAAGAGTAAAAGGATATGCATGTAGACAAAATGTCTCCACTACAGAGGACACATGTCAATGGGCTGGGTCTCAGGAGGATATAAATGCAAGTCCATTTACCATTTACAGAGCCTATACTCTCGTATTCAGGAAGGTTAGGAGCACATTTATCATGTCCTACAGCACAACAGTGCGCATGCGATAAGGAGGTGCACATTTGGAGTATTTTGGTAGATAGTAGAAATGTTTATAGCACATCAGAGCAGCAATACAAAAAAAGCTCCTCTCATATGCCACGTCTTGAGATATATGCAGGGCTGTTATCGCCTCTGACTGTTGCCTTGGAAAAACTTGGACTCCGCTGATCATGTAGAGAATTCCACACAGCTCTCTCTCTGACAACAAAAACACCATGCCACGGTAACAGCCGCCTATCTCCTCCAGCACGCCCAGCTCGCACCCTGATTGGATGCCTTAATTGACTGACGTGCTGCTCCTCGCTTCCCATTGGCTCGGCTGCGTAATGGAGCCTCGTGACTGCGCGCGAGGCGGAGCTCTCCGTGGTACTTAAACGGAGAGCTGGTGTGCTGAAAGAAGTGAAGTACTAGCACGCAGCCGGAGCGCTCGGTGCGCGGTGCGAAGAGAAAGAGAGAGAAGTGTGAGAAGAAAGAGGGAAGAAGAAAGAAGGAGAAGCAGAGGACCGTGCAGCAGCCCCTCTGTACTAATGGACCACAAGGATATTTAACCATTTGTCCTGGGAGCGCACAGGTATCCTCTTTTTTTCCTCCTCTATTTTGTGTGTAAAAGACGCAGGACTTTTTCTTTTTTCCTCACTCTTTACTCACTGCTGCAAACCTCACACTACTATTTCCTCTCTTTTTTTTTCTCTTCTGCATGGGAACCTCATACTGCTGCAAACCTCACACTATTTTCTATCTTTTTTTTCCTCTCCTCGTTTCTTCTGCATGGGAACCTCACACTACTATTTTCTCTCTTTTTTTTATTCTCTCTTCTGCTGCATGGGAACCTGCAAGCTCGTTTTACATTCCACTGGAATTAATGATTGACTAATGGGTGTGAAGTGGATCATTGATTATGTTAGTGTACTCTTTCAGCTCAATAACACCACATACCTCTCTCTTTTTACAGGTGACCGCTGAGAAGTGCTGAGTGCTTTCTCAGCCAAGCGTTTGTGTGCGTAATGTGTCTTGTTCTTTATCTTTTGACGCTATTAACACCCCTCTCTCTCTCCTCCATCAGACACCGCAGTCCATGCCTCTGCCTTGCCAGGTCATTGATGGGAAATCAACTGGATCGGATCACCCACCTCAACTACAGCGAGCTGCCCACGGGAGATCCGTCCGGGCTGGAGAAGGACGAGCTTCGTGTCGGCGTCGCCTACTTCTTCTCTGACGAAGAGGAGGAGGTGGTGGACGACCACCGCACTCCGTCCTCTGTCTCCGACTGCGTTGACTTCACCACCACCAACAACAAGGAGCACCACCACAGCACCACCGCCGAGGAAGTGGAGGAGGAGGAGGAGGGACCGTTCTCGGTGAGCGAGGTGGAGTACTCGGCCTTCTGCTCCCAGGAATGCATCTTCTCCAAGCTGCGAGAGAACGAGGACCTGAACGTGTACGCGGCCAAAACTTTGCTGACCATGTGCAAACCGGGCGACCTGCTGGAGCTGGTGGCCGCCGAGCAGGCACCGCACTGGGTTGTCTACGAGCAACACGACCGGGTCATCCACCTGCACAAGGGCGAGATCCGCAAGGACA
This sequence comes from Sebastiscus tertius, assembly GCA_916701665.1. Lineage (NCBI taxonomy): Eukaryota > Metazoa > Chordata > Actinopteri > Perciformes > Sebastidae > Sebastiscus > Sebastiscus tertius. The sequence goes on from CAKAOH010041533.1 coordinate 20,903, forward strand.
GCCTGCTTGAGATGAGCAGCGGGCGCCACGGGAGGATAGTGAACAACCGGTACCGGTACCGACCGCTTCCTCCTGACTTAGTGATGCAGAATGCTGCAGGACATTTGGGTCTGAGCAGCGAGGACATATGCTGGACCAACTCGGAAAGTTTCGCAGCGTGGTGCCGCTTTGGGAAGAGGGAGTTCAAAGCTGGAGGAGAGCAGCACTCGGCGGGTCTTTCGCAGCAGCAGCAGTATTTCCTCAAAGTGCATCTGTCCGGCAGCGGGGTGGTGCACACGCTGGTGTTTCGCAGCCTGGAGGACATGATCCGGGAGAGGAGGCGAGTGGACGCCAGTGGGATTCTCAAAGAGCTGTCTTTGGTTAATAACGGGGGCAAGGAGTGATCAGGGATTCCGTTTGATATAACCCACTCTCCTCTATAACCCCTCTCCATCCTCTCTCCTCCATCCTCCTCCCTGCTGCGCAAGGACGCACAGTTTTGCGCAAAACATACTTACTGGCACACATGCACACAAGCACACATGCAAGGACCTGTTGGTTTTTTGGACTGTTTTGGATGCGCGTCTGGATCCACAGTGGAATTTGGAGAGGAGTGATGAAAACTGATGGAGAGAGAGAGAAAGCGGCCATATAAACAGACAACGCCCCTTCAGAGTCAGAGTCAGATTCGTGCTGATTCGATTTCTGCTATAAAAAAAAACCCATTATGCCCCGAACAGCAAAAATCACCTTTACAGACCTGCACATTGCGCACTCGGTTTGGTTTTTCTGTTTAATTTCACTGGATGATAATGGAATCGCCTGCTGCGGCAGACCAGACGGTGAGAGATGTGTGTTGGGTTGAGGATGATGGGGATGAAGATGAAAGATAGGATCTTGGGATGGCTCTCGAAAAAAGTCTCCCTTCTATTTTTTTACTGTTAGCTTTAAGACCACAAACACACAGATCCACTTAATTCAGTCTCTGACAGTCCCCACAGATGGCTACGCAGTTGCCTATAAACAAAAGCTTGTCCCAAGCTCCCTCTTTTTGCCATAACAAAGAGTATTGTCATTTTCCACAATGCTATGTCATCCTGCTATACCACAGCACTGGATGGATGTATGTGTAAAAAAAATGTATTGATTTTAAAAATTTGAGTCCCTTATTTTTGTATTTAAGTTTAGTGGATTTTAACACCTGATCTCTTTTTTCTTGGTTCAAAATAAATGGAGGTTGAAATATGAAAATAAGCACTTGGTGTGGCAAAGGTGTTGTTTTGGTCACAATGTAATTACAAACACATGATCTCTCACTCTCTCTCTCACACACACACAGAGAGAGAGAGAGAGAGAGGGGTGAATGAATTATTTATGCTCTCGTGCCTCCTGACCTGCCTGGAGCCAAATGGGCTTCATATATCTCCCCAGTATTTGGAGGCAGTAAAATGGTCATCTGCATCAAACCCATAAAGGCTTTATGAAAAATCCATATGGGATCATGGAGCTACAGTACACAGGCAGCTGTATGGAGTCAATGGGAACATACAGTATTTGGCCACAGACTATTTGTCCTCCTGTGTTTTTTTTTTTTTTTTGCTGTTATTTATACATTCACAGGCATGTTGATCTCCAGATTATGTGCTATTTCAATCACATTACTACACTATACACATGTTTGCGTCCTCTTTCACAACTGCATTGTGGACAAGATATCCCTCCATATAACGCTTATCATGTGGAAAACACCTTGCGTTGTTATATGGCACCTGTGTTTGTATTAGTCTGCAGTGGCTTTATCTCTGGATTGATGTTTTTGACTCGTCTGCTCTGAGAGTATACAGTGCCTCCCCCTTCTCTCTCTTGTGATCTGCTGTAGTATCAGAGGAGGTGGGATTAATCACCTCGGACTAACTTCTCTTGTCTCCTTACGTTTGCTTAATTGAGTCTGAAAGGACCAGAGAGCGGATTTATGGAAAAGGTTCTGCTGTGTCTTTGTTCTGCCTGCTACACCTGTGATTCATTGTTGAATGCATACATGGGCTGAAGAGGTTTTAAAAATATGATACTGCCCCTATGGAGCTTGTCTGGTTGAATCTAGCATTGGTAGGAATTGTGATTTTTTAGCCTCAACCGAGCTGCAGCTGGAATAGCAGACAAAGAGTTTATATGTGTTTGCAGGGTTGTGTTTGTTTGTCTCTGCTGGGACTCATTTTGTTTGTTGCTCAGCTCAATCAGACCTTCACCCCCATTCTGGATGTGTGTGTTTGAGTGTACAGATGTTGCAATCTCACCCCTCAGACGTGTTTTCATGTCAAAATACAGACTAATAAGCCTGTGGATCTTGTAAGTGTGCCTTGAGGAGATTTTCTCCAGCTATTGACCCAAATACTTTATTCTATCGGCTTTGCTGTGAATATATTGACACATTTCCCTCTCTTGTTAACTCCCTTTTCCTCTAATTCTCTTTAGCTTGCGTTGGCTGGTATTTCTCCAGTGTTGCTCTGTATTGCTTTATTCTCTACCACCTTTGTTTCTCGTTGTTTCACCTAAAGCCCCCCAAAAAAATCACAATTTTCCATTCCTTTCACTGCCTGCATAACCACACTGACATCAAATTTTGCCAGTTTTGTTTTGAAAATTGGCAAAAATGGAAATCATGCTTGTGGAAGTAATCAAACGGATGTTTTCAGATTTTAAATAGGTGCCTTAGACAGGATGTAAATGCATTTAAATCATCCAAACACGTCATTCTAACAAACATCTATTCCGGATGGATTTACATAAACATCATTTTGCCGTTGTTTTATCTCCTTGCTTTCTTCTGTGTTACCCGCTGATCCTGTCTGTTCAGTACATTTCGAACAGGCTCCATGTTAAATTGAGGTTGCCCCAGGTGGGTGATTGCGTGTGTGTGTGTGTGTTTGTATGTGTGTGAGTGCGTCAGACATCCCCCCTGTGAGTTCGAAAAATCAGGGTACTGGGGCAGCCGGTGTTAGAGTTTGTATGTGTGTTTGTGGTATGTGACTAATAGGCCTCGGAAAAAGATTTACTGGTGTGTGTGTGTGTGTGTGTGTGCTTCAGGCAGATAATGCACACCACATTGTTAGCTTGAGAAGAGGCTTCTGCCATCTGACATGACATTGTACAGTATGTGTGTGGGTGCATCAGTTTCGGCTCTATATACAGTAGGCAACCATGTGTGTGTAAGTGTGAGACCTTACTGCCAAATTTGGTAGTGCCACAGTGTCAAGCTGTGTCAGGTTGTATAATATTGTATATATATATATATATATATATATATCGACCATATGCTGTGTGCATGTATATTCATGAAGGTCTGCATCTTTGTATCCATCAGCGACGGTGTGAAAGTAAATGCTGTTACTAGGGCAACTCCAGCCGCTGTCATACTGTACAGTATATCCACTGAGGTCTTGTGTCTGCATGCGAATGTGTGATGTGCGTGTGGCTGTGCAAACTCTCCACAGCTTAGTTGTTACCCTTAAAAGCTACTCATGTAAGACAAACATATGACACTCTCTCTCTCACTCTTTCCCTCTCTCACACTGACTCACTGGGGACCAGCTATTGTTTCTTTGTGCTGTGGTATGGATGTATTCGATGCACACTGAGGTTTTGCCTTCAGTGTGTGTGTGTGTGTGTGTGTGTGCATCTGGACAAAGCGGATCCCTGCTATAGCCCCGCTGCCAGCTAAATGAGTGGTCTCTGGGGAGATGTTCTGGGGAGGAGGGAACAAGACAGAATATCCTGTCTGCGAGATGCCTTTAAGAGGATCTCCCTCTAATCTAGACACTGGCCTGGGCTCCCAGTAGACTTGAATGTCTTGTCTGCCTGTTCCGCCATTCTTTAGTATGGCCACTTTATTCAACAACAACGACTGCACAGCTGGAGATGTAAACGAGGCTGTGGTTAATGGGTTACGTGCTGTTAAAACACTGCTAACAGTGATTCCCTCTAAACATATGTTGTAAAAATGTGGGCATTCATCACATGCAGTATTTCTATGTTTGAACCACCACCTACATACTGACATTTAAAACTGATTACACGCCGTAATGCATTTGTAATTTGAATTACATGGCAAGCCGGCTGATCAATGCCCACAAAGCATTGTCTTTGTGCAAGGCTGACTAAACATGTAACAGGTTGGTGTGAAGAGTCACTTGGACAGATGATTCTTTAAGATGGAATCTGGGCCTTAAAACCATCATCAGTATTTTATCAGTGAAATAACTTCAACAAAGGTCTAGAGCTGCGACGACTAACTGATTAAATAAATTAACCGTCAACTATTTTGATTAATCATCGATTAATGAGTTTGGGTAATTTTTTAAGAAATTCTCTGATTCCAGCTTCTTAAATGTGAACACTCCTCTATGACAGTAAACTGTATATCTTTGAGTTGTGGACAAAACAAGACATTTGAAGACATTATCCTCAGCTTTGGAAAACACTGATCAACATTTTTCACCATTTTCTGACATTTTAGAGACCAAACAACTAATCGATTAATTAAGATAATAATCGACAGATTAATCTACAATGAAAATAATCATTAGTTGCAGCCCTACAAAGTTCTTGCACACCATAAAGTCTTGAAGGATAAGTCTGGTGTTATTCTATATTTTTCTTATAATCAACAAATCCCATTAAAAGACCAAAACCAATACTGAATTCATCCTATTAACAAGTATTACCTGTTAAGCCAAAGCCTGATATAGCCATACAACTCCCTTTGTTGAACAAAACCTATTAAAAAACACATCAATCAGCTGCATCATTGCACTGGGCGACATGTTACTTGATTATGAGGAACATGGGCACTGTAGTTTACTTTGACTCAATACCACATACACCGCCCTGCTGCTGCATGCACTATTGATTCCTGTTTGAGTAACGTTTGATAAAAACTACAGTGCTCGACTGTTTTAAGAAAATTTAATTTAAAAACTTTCATTTAAAATGAAAGTTTCTATTTGTGAGCTGTTTTTGAAGGTTTACAACTTTACTACTAACTAATGGCCTTGAGGCTGAGAGTCACAAATGGAGTAAGGAAGTTGGAAGGTATTGAGAGACTAAAACACTGTTTGTTTTGGTCTTTTCATGGGATTTGTTGACAGTAAGAGAAAATCACCAGCCCGGAGTGTGGTGCAAAAAGCTAGAAATGCTGGACACTGTCAGTCACTTGTGCTTACTTTGTGTAGTTGCAACATTTCAGTTGTTCGACCTTCATCCGGTAAGATGAATGTAAGATTTTAACCTCAGTTAAGATACAATAAGGTCTACCATGCCTAAAAGTTGTAGCTAAATAAAGTGAGTACAAGTGAAGAACTGTGATAACAAAAGGTCTAATGCTATGCTCACACTACAAACAACAAAAGCCACAAAACAACCCAGGTGGCTGGCTACATTGTCACTGAGTTGACGTTGAAGCGCTGCTCAAGTGCTCGTTGACATAGTTATGTTGTTAAATAGTACTGGGAACTAGCTAATGGCTTTAATTTGGATGGAAAGGAACAGGATGAAACAAAAACATATGATTGGTTGATGCTTCACCCATCATTGGAGCACTGAAAAAAGTTGAAACAGCTCAACTTTATTTGATCACGCAGTGACAAGTGTCAGGCTTCAGTAGCTTCAAGTCACCGGCTTCCATTGAAAATGACTTGTAGAATGTTGTAATGACAGTATCAAATTTCAACCCGACAAAGTAGCAATCATGGGTGTGTGTGTGAGTGTTGGTCAATGTGCTTTGTGGGATCTCATGTTTTCTTACACTTAACAAGGGACTCCAAGAGAAAAGGGGAATTGATGCTCTATATGGACATGTGGTTGTAGTTAAATGTTTGCGTTGGAGCACACAGACATCCCCACACTGGAAACAACCTGCATGCAAACACGTATTGGACCGCCCAGCTTCAGGTATAACAGGTGGACTAACTGCCATGCAAATAGACACCTCTGTTCAAACAAGATCGTTTGCCTGCACCTGGCCACTGCGGATTAAGTTTTGTACTCTATCAAAACCAGTAAATTCAAATGTAGTACTGTTTCACAAAGCAATGTACAACCGAGGACAAAATGTTTGGTATGAAAGGTAATTTGGTGAGTTTTTTTGTGTTTTTCACGGCATTTGTTTTGTATTTTTGTACCTATAGCAAGATGATATTCTTGTCATCAAATGTTGATTTACTTCCTATATTTATATTTTCTGTTTTTTGTGGGATGGTGGTGGAAGACATATTCAGATCCATTACTTAAATGCAAGTAGAAATGCCACATTTAAAAAATACAAATACCTCATTACAAGTAGAAATCCTACATTCAAAAGGTTTCTGAAGTAAAAGTCAGTGGGCTACCTCCAGTTCGCTAGTTTCAAGTCTTCTTCAAAGATCATTTAGTAAATTATGGTCCCATTTAGAGTAAAATAGACCATAAAGCAGGGTATGCTTTAGGGCGTGGCTACATTGTGATTGACAGATCACTACCACGGTGTTGTCCGGTCTGGGGGTTGTCTGTGTTTTCGTCT
>CAKAOH010041533.1:27454-81010 GCA_916701665.1 Sebastiscus tertius
TTTCTGTTTTTTGTGGGATGGTGGTGGAAGACATATTCAGATCCATTACTTAAATGCAAGTAGAAATGCCACATTTAAAAAATACAAATACTCCATTACAAGTAGAAATCCTACATTCAAAAGGTTTCTGAAGTGAACGTCAGTGGGCTACCTCCAGTTCTGAAAAGCCAATGCGGAAACTTGCATTATTTCTAATAGCCAGCAATGGGCAACTCCTCTGGTTGCAAAAAGAAGTCTGATTGTATAGAAGTCTATGAGAAAATGACCCTACGTGTTACTTGATTTATTACCTCAGTTAACATTGTAAACATGAGTTTATGGTATCAATCGCTAGTTTCAAGTCTTCTTCAAAGTTCATTTAGTAAATTATGGTCCCATTTAAAGTAAAATAGACCATAAAGCAGGGTATGCTTTAGGGCGTGGCTACATTGTGATTGACAGGTCACTACCACGGTGTTGTCCGGTCTGGGGGTTGTCTGTGTTTTCGTCTTACAGCTTTAACCCTTTCACAATGTGTTTTCAGTTCATAAAAGTTAATTATAACCTTTTGATCGCCTAAAATATCTTTTTCAGCATTCGTTGTTCTTAGCTTCACCCTCTCGTGTCTCTTCTAGTTCCAAAAAAACAAGATGGCGAAGCTTCAAAACGGCATTGGGTGACATAACCCAATGGGTTATGTTACGTGACTACGTCCACTTCTTATATATAGTCCATGGTAAAAGTACAGAAGCATTAGCAATACAATGTACTAAAAATATCAAAAGTAATAACACCCATTTAATGTAAGCAGTACTTTAATGTTGTAGCTGGTCGAGATGAAGCTAATTGAAACTGCTTTGTGATGCGTAATAGCTGTTAATGAATAAATGTTTGGAGTAAACAGTACAATATTTCTCTCTGAAATGTATTGGAGTAGAAGTATAAAATAGCATAAAATGGAAGTAAAGTTATACCTTAAAATTGTACTTAAGAACAGTAGCCTACTTAAGAAAATGTTCTTAGTTTACTTTCCACTGTTGCGGTTGGGTGACTCCACTGAATAATCTTTAGGGGACTTTGTTGGAAGCAACTGCTCTTAAAATCACAGCTTTATGATGTCAATATTATTACCATAGAAAGTGTTATGTGTTTTGGTACGATCTTAAAGGTCAGTTGCAAAAAAAAAAAAAAAAAACACTTTTAGGTGATAAAACCCAACAGTACCATTTTTCTACAGCCCATAAATTTTCTATTCTGAGGGCAGGTGTTCCAACATTTGACTGTGCTTCACTGAATTTAGGGATTGAATGGCCTCAGGATATGTGCTCTGCTACAGCTGCACCGCTCGGCCCTCAGAGCCTCTCCACCTCTGTCAAGAGACAGTGACTGCTAAATGTCAGCAGCATATTGTCGACAAGCTCTTAAAAATGTTGCAGGAGTACCTTTCATTCATTCGTTTTTTTTACGGCTTTACAACTATTACCTTTATGTTTATTCTGGGCACCAAAGATGAAGACTTTTGATTGCTTTTGGAATGGAAGAAAGAATCTGATATGTTGAGGATGACATTTGCTGGGTGAAATCGAATTTTAACGAAAATTAAATAAATATTTTGACCGAAGAAGTCATTTCCTATTTCCTTGACGGCAGTAGGTCTCATTCACGAACATTTTGTATCATCACATTTGCTCTTAGGTCTCTCATAATCTGTGCTTTTCAAAGCAGCTCCCTTTCTCTTAAATCAGCTCCATTTAACAGCTTTTTCTCCATAATTAATGTGCATAGTTTCCAAAACACATTGGTACATAATAATCAGCAATTTGGCAATGATAAAATATTCATGCAAGCTAAATTTCCGTGAAAACATTCTTAACAAGAGAATGCGGTTGGAATTAATTTTATTAATGATGATGAGTTGCTTTAGCACCCCTGTGGAGGTCAGAAATAGCAGGGACTCAGTGTCTGGCTCAAAGACACTACAGCAGGTCTATTAGAGCAACCTGTCCTCACGGGAAGGCGTATAAATAGCACAACATTACAAGGACATTCCGCGTGTCATGAGGATGCATTTCAGGCTTTTTGCGTATCATTTGTACATCAAGTAGCAAAATTACAGTAACGTCCACGGTTAGGTTTAGGCAACAAAACCACTCATTTAGGTTTAGGAAAAAACTTTTTGCAGATTACATGTCTCATGCAGGTCAGGATATAGTGACCGTTTTATAAAATAAATAAATATTTTGTAATCATATTTGCTCCAATCTCGCCTACTGCTGCTTTAACCAGTTCTCATTCCCAGGGTGTCAAATACTGAATCCCCTTGGCGTGTGATACTGATGCAGAAGGCACCCTTGAGCGTCTATATGAGACGCATCAGGCTTTCAATTAACGTAAACCCATCCACTTCAATAAGAGAAAGTGATTGGGGAGTGTGGTGACATACGTGAGGGGAGGTGGATGGGTTCAACAAACACAGGTCTTTCATCCAGGAGACCGCTGTTCGTGTACCATGTGAAACCAGCAACGTGTTGTTTGTTTTTGTGTTCAAGTTTCCCTTTCACTTTAACTTTAGTCATTTTAAGCCAAACCATGATGTTTTTGTCCGAAACCTAACTAAGTGGGTTTGCTGCCTAAACCTAAGCAAAGGTTTTTGTTTGAATTAACAATGTGCATGTGTTTACTGCGACCGTAGTGGAGCTTCATAGTTTTACACGCTGGGCTTCCCAGTGCGTTAAAAGGTGGCGCCAAAGGGTCCTGACAAAGCATGTGACGAGTTGGGATGAGGAGTCCTCCCTGATTGGTTTATGTGTGTGGCCCTCATCCTCTTCCTCACTTCTTAATGAGTGAAAAGGGAAATTGCCCTCCGGCCGTGGCCCAGCACAATCCCACTTTGATTAATGGGAAGGACCTAACGTAGCCCCATCTTTCCGTCTCTGTGGTTTTAACCCTTTTTAAAAAGTCACAGGAAAAGGTTACTGTAAATGTCATTATGGGCATTTCACAACCTTCCTGGCTGCCCTGCTCTGAATAACCCACCGCTAAATGTCATTCTCTTAACATTTTGTCATGTTATACTCCAGAGTGTTTTCCGCAGTAAAGGTTTATATTTTACCATTTTATAACAACTTTTTTCACCTGGAAATTTCTCTCCCATCTTTTACAATTGCACGCTGTTGAATAATGCCCTCAGTGAATTCATTTTCACAGGCAGAGTTTGAACTGAGCCCCTTGATTTTTTTTTCTCTCTCTTTCAATCTCACACTGCAGAGGTTCATGTGAGGATGTTGGTAATCTCTCTCTCTCTCTGGATAAGAACTTAGGAGTGCAGCTAGAAAACAAGCATGTGGTCATTTGACAGTCAGCGTGTGGCCTGCTAAGGCTATTTAAGAGGTGAGAGGTTGGTGAATAAGCATGAAGCTCATCCAGGCCAGCAGCGTGTGTTTGCATATTTATGACTGTGGCTCATTGCCAGCTCCATATAGCAACATTTGTGTGATAGGGCTGGACAATAAAAAATAATACCTCAATATTTTGCCGATAGACTGTAGAGCTCAATATTCATTCACTTTCTGTGGGTCCTGCTTTATTTCCCGATCTTTAGGCTATGTTTGTCAAAGTCTAATTTTAAAGGACAACTTTGGTATTTTTCAACCTGGACCCTATTTGCCCATGTTTTTGTGTTTAACTGACTAATGGTGATAGCAATTTCTGAAATTGGTCCAGTATTGAGAGAGAGTGCTGTAGACGGCAGCCGCTCACAGGCTGCAATGTAAATCTATTGGGGCAAGCTGGCACCGTCATTTACCTCCACTAAAAGTGCTTGTTTTCGTTCTGAAATCTCGTGAGGTGACGAATTCGATGGCCGCCCGTGTTCATTTGAGCCAGAGTATACGGATATTCAGATTTCACAACGAGACTTCTCCTTGAGCAGGACTTGGACACAATAACAAACAGACCGGATCAAGCGAAAAGTAAAGAAAAGCGTTGTATTTCTCTGTAGAGTCCTTTCCATAATGTTGTCAGACACTTAAAATAACAATTTGAGCCAGTGGCAACTTTTAGTGGATGTCAACGTTACACTGACACTGCTCACTTGCCCTCGCAGCTCGTTTCGCGGCTGCCACAGCGTTATCCATCAATACTGGATCAATTTCAGAAATTGTTCTCTCCATTAGTCACTTAGACACAAAAACAAGAAGACCTTAATTCTTTCCGTTTTGTGCTTACGTTTTGCATATTACAAAATGAACGCATTATTTCCTCAGTACAGAATTAGTGATCTCAGTGACAAATCAAATGATGAAAATAATAATATAATTAAATTGCCAAAGAAAATTGTGGTCATGAATTTGGCCAAACAATCAACAAGGGACCACCCTCTAACCACCGGAGTGTAACGGTTCTGTGCCTTGTAAATAATGAATAAATAAAGAACTGAAGGATGAAATAAACACCTTTTAATAAACGCTATCAAAGGCGGTCATGCTCATCAGTGAGCAGCAACAGGTTTACGGATGAGGAGGTGGAGAATGAATCAGAGATTGCTTGTCAATAACACCGCTGACACTCATCAATTAGTGTTGATGTTGTGTAACTGAGCCAAATGAATTCTCACACGCACACATGCATGCACGCATTCACGCACGCACATACACACATACACACGCACCACCACCACCAATTTCTGGAGGAGTTAATGAGTGCTACTTTAACATAAAATTAATGATGGTACACCTGCCAAAATATATGGTCTGTCACACAAACATACACACACACACACACACAAATACACACAAAAACACTAATACACACATCCAGCCTTAAAGTGGTTACTATTTTTGACAACAATTGTGTCCTCTCTCGCTCACATTTCCATTAATGACATGAACGCCCGCCGAGAAAAACACAACGATGCCCTCAGTGATGTGTTGTATAAAAACGCTCACAAAACTGCTGCATTTTCTGGTATTTTTCTCGCACTATCATTCCTCCACACTCATTTCAACGCTGTTTTTCACTTCTTGTCTCCTCCTGTCCTCACACTCACCTCTCAGTGACCCATGTGGGGTTTCTATTCTCGTCCGCAATAACACCAGACTACATGGACTAAAAGTCTCTCTTTGGCTCTGTATCCTCTTCTGTCTGTCTGCACGCCTCCAAATAATATTATCTGTTTTTAATATATGCATTTCTTTATTATATCTGGAGAATCAACACCAAATTCTTTTGGCAGGACATGCAGGAAAAGACACCCACACTGTTATGAAATGAGAATATACAGCATAAGCACTGTACGGGGAAAAAAAAATCGACTTCGCAACAAACTGCAATCTGTTATTTGCTGATTTTTATATCGGCAGAATGACTTAAGAAACAATATTTTCAGTTGGCGAGGCTTGTTTGCTGTAAAGCAAGGGAAATAATGCTGAAAGTGCAGGCTGAATCAACACATTCACTGCTTTTGTTTATGAGCAGGCACACACACAGCAAACATGGAAAGAGGTAGTGGAAATGGAGAACGATACACCGGTGGAAATTCAACATTATGCGTCACCTGCCTAGGTTAAAACCAAGGTCAAATGCTATTTTGGATTTTATAACAAAGATCAGAAGCTTGATGAATAGAGCAGTTTGTAAACACTGTCATGGGAAAGTGTGTTATGATTGCATCCAACAGCACTGAGGGCAGATCCCATTCAACACCACACAGAGTTAAACACTGAGGAAAACAAAAGAGGCAACCTGATGTTTTAGCTGCCAAAGCAGCACAAAAACAAGTATTCAGACTTAGAATCATGAAATTCTCTGACAAAAACAACTGTTGCTGCATAAACCATCAATCACAATTGTAATATTTTAGGAGTACTGCGATTTAATAACCTAACCCGCCAGATGGTTTGTTACACAGAACCATCTGAAAAGTCATGGAAAACTGTTTGGAAAAGAGAAGGCACCCTCAAAAAATATTGATTGGATGAATCATCTGCCAATCAAACTCTTACCAAAGCATATTCATGTACAGTATATATATCATATATGGGTTTGGGAATTGATTTTACTTTGATAGTGACAAAGCCAGTTCAGTGCCGCTTTAACTACTGTCCTCTCCTCTAGGCAAAGCTCTCTCATTCAATATTCAGCAACCAGCGGTCCAATAACAATAGTGCACGGGATCATGAGCATACACAATATGTGTGTGCAGATGTGTGTGTGTGTGTGTGTGTGTGTGTGTAAGTGCTGCAAATGTGTTTGTGCGTGAGCTCATCCATAACTGAGTGTATGTGCAAGTCAGAAAAAAAGAATAATCTGCCGGTAATGGAACATGAAACCGAGCAGAAAATTGCAAAAAGAAATGACTCCTAGGGAGGGTGTCAGCTCTGATGAAATAAAGCCCTTCATGTGTGGCCTAATAAAGGCAGGCAGAGGGGCTAATGTCCTCTATAATCACACCTTTATTCTGATACACAAAAAGGAGGGAAAAAACACAAACACACACACACACAGGGCTGGAGCACAGCCAAATATTGAAAAGTGGCCGGATAGTTAATTAGCAAGCATGGATTTGCTCCCTTGGGTGTCAGCTGGCTACTGCAGGTAAGAGCGCTTGCCACAGTTTTTCCTAATGGACTCCCAATATGACGTGTGTGTGTGTGTGTGTTTTTAACATTAAAACTGACAGCAATTAATAAAGCAAAGATTGCTAGAAATGTTTTAGAAATAAAAAATTAAATAATCCCAAACAGAAAGACTGAGCAACAGGTGTTCCCTCCAAGGTCTGTTTATCCAACTTTTTTGCATTTATTACAGTAACCACAATATATAATCATGATATATATAGTCAGCCTAGTACGTGCTCCTCGTGTCCTCATAATTTAGGGATATAATTAATATTGGAGGTTTCAGTGGCAAATGTTATCAAATGCAGACCCAACTTTTGGGTTTAGTGAGTTGATTAATTGGATTAAATCAATTCACTAAACTGAAACATTGATTTTTGAATCTGGGTTCATGATTCAATTATCTCGTTATTTCAACAAATAATACTGTGATGCGAATCGTGATGTGTGTGTGGGGCTGAAATGATGAAGTTTATATTTTAGAATATCAAAGTGATCCTCACAATCTCTCTGGGTGCTGTTTTATTTTAATATACATGTAAAGTAGCAGGTAATAAGTATCTTGGTTAAGAATCCTTCAACAGGTTGGAATAAGAACCCTGCTGGAGATCCAGCTTTGTGGTTCGCTGGGGGATGCAATCCTCCTTCTTAGCAAAATGACCAAAATGCATGCTCATTGTCAACCTGCCATCCACCCCCTCCATCCCCTAGTAGCAGAGAGAGTGCAGGGGAGGAATATGTTAGTATAGTCTGCCTGACTAATTGATCCTTTATCAGACTGATGTTTGTGCAAGTTAGAATCTATGGCCCCGACCATGGCTCTGAAATATCAGTAGCCTAACTGTGCTGTGTATTGATGAATCCACGACACTGTCCGTGGTGCTGAAGTAGCAGACAGATTTGAAATTGCGCCTTTTTTTTTCTTCTGTCAATTTCGTTTTGGATCAATAATATTCTCTCGGCTATATAGATAGGTGGTTCGCTAGTCACGGGTGAATGAAACAAACCAGTTCTGTCCCTTTTGTTAAAAATTAACAAATTGCCATTTAACTGTAAAGTAATGAATATCTGTCTATCTGTCTGTGTGTAAATGAGTATGTCGTTTACATATCTCAAAAAACATTCATCCAATCTACCTCACACTTGGCAGGTGTTTTACTGGGGACCCGAGGGAGTGCCGTGTCGGGCTCTGTGGACTGAGTCACGCATGTCGTCTCCAGTGGGCCATTAAATTTCGCTGCTGGATATCCTAATGTCAACTGAACCCTGGAGTCAACAAGCAATGAGGAGTTCTCAATAACGCTGTGAGCAACACTCCCAGGGGCCAATCGTTCTTTCAGGGGCTTATGTAGTCTTGCGGTCTCACAATCTCACAAACTTGATGTGATAATGGTGAGCATGTCAAAATATGGGGCTGACGCGTCACTCAAAGCGCATTGCCAGCAATCCCATTGTTTTCTATTGTACGGCTGCCTGCCGTGCGTTTCTCCCTTGCTACGTGCATCACGTTTTTCTAACATTTTGTATGTATGCATGTATAAAAGTTGGAATATTCAGGCAGAGAATCGCACCGCTCATCAATGTCAAGCGGAGTATGTGAGAGGGAAGGGGGAATTCATATCTCACGTTGTGGTAGTTTCACGTAGACTACATTTTCCCATTAATCACATTTGATCGCTCAGTTGCAGTCCCACTCCACAGGCGCACCTCCGTTTTGCCCGATGTGCTTTGCCAAGGCGTTTTTGAAGCGCAAGCGCCTGTAGCGACGTGTCTCGGTGTGATCAGTCCCTATGTATGCTCAAAGCGACTAGTCTCCAAATCTGCAGGGTGGATATTTGCATTCAGCCTACATACCAGAGGTCTGGTCTTGAGTCACATGACTTAGATTCATATCATGAATCTGGCTGTAATCTGACCTGATAAAATCAGAGAAGACTTGCAGCTCAATTTAGACTTCAACGCAAAACACTTGTGACTTTGGAATGACTTGATGTCCTTGTTATGTTAAAAAAAAGTATGTAGCGAATAAACTTTCGAATCAATCCAGGATCAGCCAATCAAATTGCGCAATCAGAAAGGAAACCAAACACATTGGTTGGTAATATTTTATTTCAAAGATTTGTTATGAACAATGTAATTTGGTGCTAATAAAAGGGAAACGGAGACTGTTCTGTTCTGTGTTTACTCATCATTAATTCATTATTGGAAATGTTTCTCTTCATATGCATATACTGGAATCATATGCTTGCTATTAAATTGCATATTTTTGCATGCTGTGCTGTGCACTGACTAGACTCTAGTTTAAACTGGCATTTAATTGAAATGATTTAACTGGTTGTGTATCATTTGAAAACAGTTTCTATTTTACCTATAATTAGTGCCAAATTACACAACCTTCCAAGGAGATTACTAGAAATTTACAGGCCCATAAAATAAAGCCTTAACAAACAAACCTCTCGCTCACAGCTTGGTTTTGTCCTTGAAGGAAGCGCTGAAATGGACCCAAACTGAGGAGTAAACAGAAAGAGTGCCACCTGTAGATTTGTCTGGTCAAAGGTTAAACGTTTGGAGCTTCGGTTTTATTCGTGGCGTCTGCCATGGGTCATCGCTATGTGGGGTACGCTGCTATTATGTGGCGCTACATGGGGTCTCTGCTCTTTTAACCCTCCCTCTGTCTCCTTCTGTCTGCGGGGTGTCATTTGTGCTGATGGGGCGGCTGGAATTGACTCAGCAGGTGGGGATGTGATTTGACATTCCCGGTGGGGGAATTGGACAAAACTATATTCAACAGCTGTCATCGACTGACCTGCCCTTGACTGTCACTGCTCCGATGGATTAGCTAAATGACCCCATGTCAAAGACACTGCTTCCTCTCTGCGAGCAAGTGTTGGACTCAACCTACTATGGGTAAATAAAGGTTAAAAAGAAATAGCTAAAGGATTGTTTGCAGCCATCTGGCCATGGCTTTTTCTTTATAGCACCAGACGCAACTCATATCGTCCCAACGGGATCCCAGCCAGCCAGTCCTTCAATAGTGTGTGGTGGAGCATAGATAAAACCTTATTCTGATGCCCAAGAAAGAGAGAGGGAGTGAGGGAAAGAGGAGAGAGAGAGTAAAATATTGATGAGAAATGGGAGGCACAAAAATAGAGCGGCTCTGAATTCCCAATGAAGGGCAAAGGACGCACACATATAAAGCAGGGAGTAACAATAAAGTAGATGAGTAAAACACGTACACACTCGCATGCACTCGCACTATGGCATTTTTGTGGAAAACCATGATTCAGCACAAAAAAATCCCATCCACTTCCCAGAAGTGCTTTTCAACAGTCTAAAATAGTAACTGGCTATCTTCCAAATTTTTTTTTTCTGTAATATATTCTATGTAGCATCATAAAAAAAGTATCCTCTTTCATTATCTACAACCTGAGGTCAACTCCATGCACAGGCAGTATGACTAAACACCACAACAGGCAGAAAAGAGGAGATTGATGCATGCTTTCAGAGTCCTTCAAGGCTTTGAGAGTCGAACCACTGAGTGGAACTAAAGGACGATCGGACCGCGCTACAATCGGTGTGAAAACATGAACACAACAGGCAGGCGATAACAAGTTGGTGCTGCCAGCCCATGTTCACATCCCCCCACGCCCACTCATCTGTTAACACTTGCTTATCTAACATGTTGGTGTATGCGTGTATGTGTGTTTAATTTAATAACACCCAGCTGGCCTTTAAAAAGACTTTAACAATAACGGTTTGAATTCAAATTAAATCTGATGTCAAGAAAAAGGAAGAAAAACTAATTTAACTTTCCTTTTTTATATATTTTCAATATTTTTTTTTATCCCAATGAGGCCTAAAGCAGCTCTTAGCCTTCAATACTTTTAGAGTAATTAATTTGTTTTGCAAAGGAATTTCAGTGTACAACCGATAAGAGTATCCCCCGGAGTTGTGGTCCAGAGATCATGCTGGAAGCCAATTACCAGAAAGAGACATCGTATCACCCTGCAGAGAAAATGCACCCCCCAGTCTACATATGTGGGTTTGGCCTTTAAATGTAATACTTGAAACTAATAAATTTAGTGTTTTTCCCTTTGGTACGTTCTGGGAAAACAAATGTTATCTGAGATTTTTAATATTTTTGTCAGAATAACATCTGGTTCAAGCCGATTAGACTGTTGTCAGGCTATTAAATAGGCGTTATCGGTCACTATAAGCCCCATAGATGTGGGTCAATAGGGGCCTACTACACCCATAGGTTTTATCATCTATTCACATGGTAGATAAAAGAACACGATAGCGACCGTAGTAATTATGACAGGAGCAGAAGCGGAAGTCAAGCTCTGTAGTATAGACAGTATGAAACTCCATAAGGGGTGGAAGTCGGGGATGATGGATGGAGACCCAGGAGACCGGAGTTTGCATCCTGTGTGAAACCAACAATGTGTAGTTGTCTTTGTGTTCGTAGTTATTTTAACCCAAAACATGGTGTTTTTTTTTTTGCCTAAACCTAAAGAAGTTGTAGTTTTATTGCCTAAACCTTTTTTTTTTTTTTTTACCTAAACCTAAAGAAATTGTAGCTTCGTTGCTTAAAGCTAAAGAAGTTGTAGTTTTGTTGCCTAAACCTAAAGAAGCCTTTTTGTTTGTGTTCAAAACATTTCATGCAGTTTTACAACATGTTAGAACGCGATGCTTT
This sequence comes from Sebastiscus tertius, assembly GCA_916701665.1. NCBI lineage: Eukaryota > Metazoa > Chordata > Actinopteri > Perciformes > Sebastidae > Sebastiscus > Sebastiscus tertius. The sequence continues at coordinate 38,747 of CAKAOH010041533.1, forward strand.
TAAGTTTCGCTTTCACTTTTACAACATAGTAGGTGTAGTACGCCCCTAATGACCCACATCTATGGTGCTTTTAGCAACTGATAATGCCTATTTCATCGCTTGATAACAGTCAAATCGGGTGCAGCTCAAGGAAACTGTCAAAGTTACTCACATTAATAATCCACTGTCAGACTTTGTGACCCGAGAGTCAGCCGGTCTCTTAAGAAACAAAAACCAGAGCCCACCCGGAGATTTTCCTGAATGAATGTTGTAGAAAACAATGAGTCACGGGGAGTCACTAGAGCTCACACACTTTAACACGCACAGATACACACACTGTGATGGAGCACAATTCCCATCCAACCCCGGCCAATTGCAGTTAATTGCTTCTGCAAATGACTGATCGGGTCCGATTTTTACCACAGCAGGATCTTAGAGGAAGAGAGGATGAAGGAAGCAGAGAGAGAGAGATAAAAACAAAAACATCAACCTGTCACGGAGGGGCAATTAACAGCTTGATTAACTCCTAACCGTGGCCAGACTTTCCTCTTGTGTGTCTGTGTGTGAGTGTGTGTCTGCCTGTGTTGTGCTCTTATAGGATGAACTGCAAACCCATACTGGAGATCTTATAAAGCCTGACAAATGTTGATAAAAGTCATGCCCAAATTCGACTAGACCGTTTCATTTCATTTTCTCTCATCCTTTTATTCCTCTATGATTCTGCTGCGGTACAAGTTGGACCCAAAGTGTCATTTACAGAAGCAATTAATGCAAATGAATGGGAGGTGACATTTGCTTGTCCACGCGAAATAAGGTGGGCCAGAAGCTTGGTAATTATCCGCAGGGCCAGTTGGTGAACTGTTGTAGCTGGCGAGCTCAGTAACCGTTAACTCGGTCATAATAGTTTCGCATGGCATTTTGTTCACCATTGTACAGCATTTCATTCAATAAAAAGTTATTGAAAGGGGAAATAAAGCGCTCCGAGCTATCTAGCTTGCTAACGGTCTGTTAGCAAAACTCATTACATTGGTTTGGTTGCTATAGGGATGTAGACGTAAGACAGAGGAGGTTACATAAAAGTGAATGGTGCAACACAGCTAACAGGCTATAATAGTTTACTCTATTGGAACCTCTGGCTCTGGCTGTCGGTCAACGACGCAAATTCACATCTCAAAGTTGAACTTTGAGATGTAAATTTGTAAAGTTGTACAGATTGATTTCACCTCCTACGGGTGGATCCTGATTTAATCCTCTGATTCTGATATTCCATTGGAATTAACTGATTTCACCATGAAATTTCACTGTTTTAAATCCAGTTGTGTCCAGGCCTTTACCGTGACCCCATTGGTTGTTATAAATATAGCTATACAGCAAGGGCAGAAACAGACATTTACCTACACAAGGTCATCTTTTAGAGGTGAATCATTGCATTTAAGAACATTAAAGGGTTAGTTCACCCAAATAACAAAAACAATTTGGCGACAACGGTAGTAACTTCCCGGAGAGTTGATGTTACAGTGACGTTGCCGGAACCACCAGTGGAGACTCTGTACAGAAGTACTGGGTGGATGGATACACTGTTGTTTGTTAAGAAACTAGCTTTTACTGCTGATCGTGTACAGATGGCTTAACACTCAAATTCCATTTATCTCCATTGTATTGGGATGGAGGCAGAAATCTCAGAGGGGGATATCTCAAAACCTGGACAACTAACACCAAAACTATCTGCATAGCTAAATACTACTAGAGGTAAGTGAGAAAATATGTATACAGTACAGTATATGTATATTATATTTTGTGAGAATTACTTGATCAGACTTTCAATACAGTCCTGCTTAAGTGCAAACACAGTATGGCTAACATAGAGCAGGACTTGATCACATATACACATTTAACATATGCAGTACTGCATGCATTAAACCGTGAAATAGGATCAACCCAGGTGTCAAAGTCTGACAGCGTTACACTGAGAAAAATATATATATTTGTCATATTTGTGACAATATCACCCATCACTGCTGGGTTTGCTGCACACATTTAAAACTCCTCCAGGATTGTTTACCTTGAGCGTGACGCATTTTTCCTCAATTCAAATGGATTTCAACCTCAAACTGGCTTGTTGAACACACTTGTGATAGATCCTGGAATGATAGGGAGACCGGTTACCTTAGCAACCTAGCACCTTTTGGTTCTTTTATATCACTGTGAGAAAATGTTGGAAACAGAGAGAGAACGAGAGGGTAGGCAGATCGGCTGACAGGCGGGCAGACAGACAGCGGAGACGGGCAGGCAGGTAGACAGACAGGCAGGACTCGAGCTCCTCTGTACACTAATTGGGACACAAATGCACAAGTTTCTGAGAAACTCGGAAAATAATACAGTGTGTAGTAAAATATGAGGAAAGGAAAAGAAAATATTTGGACTGAAATGGTGGAAGAGAGGACTGAGGAGTGGTAGTTAGAGAGCTTCAGCACAGAATGTCACCAAATGTTAAAACAGATATCAAGAAGTAAGCGAACATACTGCATGCACGCACACACACATACATTTTACATGCAGGTATTTGCATGAACAGACTGTGGCCTAGGCAGACTCGAACAATAAGACATAAATAGAAGTGTAAAGTAAACTGCAGACGAAGACACGCACATGCATCTAGATGATTAATGCACAGTCGGTTGTGTGAATTGGAGGAATGTCAGTCTGATTGACTGAGGCGCATTTCAGCTTCCATTCGTCACTACGTCTGTCTTTTTCTTTCTTACTTTTCTATAAAGTTTACTCTGTTATTCAAAAGAATTGGTTTTAGTTCTGGAGAGTTACATATTAGGCCTGTCACTTTAAATTAGTAGATTAAATATTCAATTTGTAATGATATGCTCACATTCAAAATTCACAGCAGGCTGTGCCTTGTACTCCAACAGAGATTATTCCTAAAAAAAAAAAAAAAAAAGCCCATTCTGTTTGACTGTTCTGAACTATCAACTGCGCTATTGTTCTTCTCTTTGCTTAATTAATGGAGAAAACAAGCTATCTGTGCTCAATCACAACTAATAGAGTGAGACATGTTATGAGGAAACATTTTGAATTTGACACCAAAGATGGATATGTCACCATTGATGGCTTTATGATAACATTAGCTTGTCACAAACATTAGCTTATCACATTACTTTGTCACTTGAGGTAGCACACTTCAGCGCAAATGAGCAGAGCATGGTTTATTCTACATTATAAAACAGGTATCTCAAATCAAGCAATCTGATTGGTTCATAGCCGTGATATAATACCCACATACCACTGCTATGACGTCTAATTCCTTTTACACTTTCAGTATCACTCCGCGTCTTTAGTCGCGTCGTGTTGCTTAACGAGAGGGTCATGGAGGGGGTCACTTCCGCCAACACGTCAAAGGTTACAGATACAAAGTAACAACAAAGTTAGCTGCCAAATATGGCTACAATATGGACACATTTAAGGTTAACTTATACGGAGGAGTGGATTGAGCAGTGCCCATCTACAGAAAGAAATCCACCTGCTAAACGAAATGCAGAGCTACGTAAAGAGGAGGTTCACAATGTCGCCCAGAACATGCAAGCAAGCAGGGACGCAGCAGAAACACACAAACCACTGCCTCTGCAGCACCACGATTCAGAAACTATCTGATACGGGTCTTGACATTAACAAGACTATGGTCGTAAGTGTGATTGGCAACCGAAACTTGGAGACTGGAGAAAAGCGGAGCAACATCCTCACCACACCTCCACCTCCAACAAAAAAAAATAGTTATCAAAGTCATCCTACTGACCCTGGACAGCTTTTTAGTGGTTGCACATTAAATGGCAACATACAATAATGTAAATAAAGAGCCAAATAATGAAATCAATATAACTAGTCTGTGTTGTTGTACGTTCCAGAGCAACCACCGCTCTAGCAACCGCCTCATATGTGCAACCAGGAGGGCCTATTTATAGTGAACATTATTATTTATTATTTAAAAGTTATTTAAATTGGAATGAGTCTAGAACTTTGATATTGCCTTACTTGATAACAGTTTTATAGTGTTGTATAAGGCCGAACAACACCCCTTAGCTGTGATATAATAACAACATACCACAGCCTGCCGAGAGCTAGGCTATTGCTTAAATATACTGTAGTTTAGGATTAGGCTACGTGGGTTGCATCCGAAACTATTACATGTTAGTTCTAATTTGTTCCAACTAGATTTCCATTAAAAACGTCTGCAGCTGTGGCTTAGAGGTAGAGCGGGTCGTAAACCAATCAGAAGATCGGCGGTTCAATCCCCGGCTCCTCCAGTCCACATGTTGAAGTATCCTCGAGCAAGATACTAAACCCCAAAATTGCTCCCGAAAGCTGTGCCATCGGTGAGTGAATGAATATTTAGATTAGAGCCTGATGGGCAGGGTGGCACCTTGTATGACAGCCTCTGCCATCAGTGTATGGGTGAATGCTGACATGTAGTGTAAAGAGCTTTAAGTGGTCGGAGGACTAGAAAGGTGCTATATAAATGTCATTTACCATTTAACACATGCCAACACAAAATGTAGGATAAGGCAGCTTGGAAGACAACAAGCAAGAAATTGTGACATTAAAAGCATGTGGCCATGCTATGAGAGAAACAGATGAAAATAACTAATCGAAACACGAATACATTTCCTGTTTTTAGTCATAAGAAAAAGCTGTTGTAACTGTTCCTCTTTACTTGCATACTGACACACACACTGACCCTCTCTCTGACTCTCTGTCTCTCTTTCACACACACACACACACACACACATTTACTGAATACCCAGAGGAAGACTCCTGTCCAGCATGGCTCTCTACGCTGCTATAAATCAGACAGCTTTCACAGACTCACCGCCTGGCAAACAACTGATAGGGAAAGAAAAAGGAGCGAGGCCCAAACGAGCAAATGCAACAATAGATCGGGTCTAATGAAACAATAGATACAAGAAAAGAGAGGGGGAAGGAGGGAAAGGGCAACAAACAGGATGCTGATAAAAAGCCAAAGTACATAAAGTTCATCTCCGCTGTTAAAAAGAGAGGACGGCTCAATTTCAGAATTTACATCTATCTCCCTCACAGTTCATAATATTGGTGGTTGCCTGCAGTTTTCAAGGCAACGATATTATGTGTTTATCCCCAGAAAATCATGCGCAGGGTCTCTCCGTAAGTGTGATCATCCTTCATGTTTTCTCTCGATTTAAAAGGATGCTGCAGCCATAATAATGAATATTAATCCCCCTCGAGGAAATCAAGATTCAATGATTTGCTCAAGGACACTTCAGCGAAGCTGGATGTGTACCAGAACTCAGGTCCTTGGTTTGAAGGATAGTCTCCTTGCTCATTACGTGACACCCCCCTCCCACCCTGCTGCCTACATTGTATCGTCGCATTTCACAAGGGTCACTCCTCTTTTGCCTCCGGCTATGACTGCAGTGCATGTTTTACACACTGTACTGTACTGATGGGAATGCTGCAATCAGGCTCTGCAGCGGTGTTTCCCCTACAACTGGCACACACACAGATCTACTCTTGTAATTTGATTTATATTAAATCAAGGTCTAAATATGAAGGGGGCACGTTTAATTCTGCACAACACGTGGTTATTCATTTCAAGATTAAAACGGCGAGGCTTCTTAAATCTCCCCGAAGCTCCGACACTGTACACTTGCCGGTAAAGCAGATCAGATTTAGTCTCTCTGCTCTCCTGACATAGTGACTTCAAAGCCTTTCTTGGGAGGAGAGCTAACAGTATAATTAAATCTAGACAGACGATAGGAGAGCAAACGCCTGCTAAATGGCCATCTTATCTTCTCTGGCCTGACAAACTGTCAAACCCTCTCCCCCATTTGTACATAATAGGATGGTGGAGGCAATGACAACACAATGATGGGTAATTGTGAGGAGGTGGGGGCTTAGATGTGTGGAGGATGTCAGAAGCGACAGCGAGGTGAGATAGATGGATGAAGTCCTGGTTTGTTTAAAGCACGGCTAGAGAAGCATGAGGGATCCGTATTCACCATATTCTATACAGACTTGTGTGTATGTTTCAGGTTTTCTTATTAGCCAACCAAGACACCACATGAGGAAAACAGTCTCCACCAGAAAACAATGTTTTCTCTTACAAATTACCTCAGTAGTAGCAGAAGGAATAGTTTCTGTCCACTTCAAACAAAACTCTGTCAAAACCAAGTATATGGCTGCACTGTGTATGGTCAGTCTTTCAATTTGTGGCTAAATTGTTGTACAAATAGTCAGTGGTCATGTCTATAATGTTAAATCCAGCGCTACATGTCCACCAGGTCTGGCGAGGACACAAGGGGACGCACTGCTCCACTCAACTGGTCCTTCAGGCAGTGACGTACGCTATCGTGATAGGTTCCTGGTTTTTTGCTTGCCGTTTCAAACAGGAAACAACATGGCGGCTTGCTCGTAAACTTTCTGTTATTCCATCTAAACAATCCACCAAGATCTACTTCTGAAAACGTTTTAAGCCAGAAATAGGCTATATGCCACTGCTGAATCTCATTTCAATTTAGAACTAGATCGCCTAGTTTGACAGCTTGGTCCAAGCTTGGAAAGAGCTTTTGAAAGAGCAACGGCCAATGAGGAAACTCCAGCACTTGGTCGATCAATCAGTGACAGACTTTTGCGTTTGTAGGGCTGGCCCTCTGTGGTCCAACCAAAATTGACACATTGATGGTTTGTTGAAAGGACATATTGCGACGTATACTCATACAACGGTTCGTATGATATCTTACGAAAAGTTATTCCTCATTTTTTGTGCATTTTCCAACAAATGTCTAGTAAAATATGACGCATGGGTCAATTTCACTTTGTTACATGCATGCTGTCTTTTCAAATTAAACTTCCTTCTTCACAGGAACCGACTTGGTTAGGTTTAGGCAACAAACCTACTGAGTTAGATTTAGGAAAATTTCGACTTGGTTAGGTTTAGGCAACAAAACTACTTTGTTAGGTTTAGGAAAAGATTGTGATTTGGGTTAAAATAACTTATGTACTGAAGTTACGTAACAAATAAATCAACATTGACTTCTGGTTTCACATGGGGAACAAACGCAAGTCTCCTGAATTAAAGTCCGGTGTTTTTTTAACTCACCCATCCACCCCGACCTCCGCCCTACATGGCGTTTGACGCTCTTTATACTTCCTGGTTAACGATTACGTGGATTACATACAAATTGATTTTGTGGGATATATCATTTACAGTGCATTACTTTTCATAGGTAGAGCTACGAACGGTGTACGAGACCAACCTGCGTGGTTCACGTCGTGCCTTCTACCATCAGTCAAAGTTGGTTTGGTTTAACTATGAAAGCAATCTTTTGCTATCCTTAAAACGAGTCTATGTAACTGTTGCTGAACAGCTGTGACCCCAAGTGACAATCACAGGATATATTGCGTGAATGTTAGTGTAACAGTAGCACAAGTAGAAAAGAGAATTAGTGACCTGACTCATTAATGTAATTTACAACCTATCTAACATTTGCTAATACAAACTGCTGGTCATATCAGACTAAGTAAGGCTGTAGCAGCAAAAACCCCTGAGTGTAATGATTTGAGCAATGGTGTGTTTTATTGCTTCTGAATTTGATTTTCATTTGTAAAAGGTTACATAGCCCCCTGCACACTTCTGCAACACCCACAGGAGTGATTTCAAATGTTTTGGTTTAATTAGAGCTCTTCTTTGTGGGTGTATACAGGCTGTGCTTGATTGACAGCTCCCCCGCTTTCCTGCATATCGCGAGCCAAGTGCCTGGCATCTCATAAGCAAAACAAATCAAAATCTGCATGTAGGATGCTTCTCTATAAGTCAATAAGTCTGCAGTCAATCTAAACATGCTTCAGTGTCTGCCTCACCACAGCAATGTTTCTCATGTCCCAACTATTATGTGCAGCTTGGACTTAACTCCGAATAGATACTTTTACTAATAACACCTCAGTAAAAGTATGGAAGCATTTGCAGATAAATTGACTCCGGGATTTTTTTTGAATGCAGGACTACTTGTAAAGGATTGTGTTGTTTAAAGGTGCTAAATGTGAGATTGGGAGCATTTCTATTGCCTACGCACAGCTCTCAACATGGCGATGGCTGAGCCAGCAGTTCGTAGCTAATGGTAATAACAGTGAAAACTGGTGGGTGGTGCTACACTTCTTTCAGTTACAGTTTAATCAAATTACAAATGATGCTGACAATTTTTCAGAGTTCAGCCCGTCCAAAATTCCTTAATGTGTGGATCAAATTTAAATCTGTCTTTAAAGGCACAATGAGTAGGATTTGTTGGTTGTGGTTTGTAAACACAACATTCAAAGTTGGACCCTCCTCCCTGGCTCAACAACACCAAAAGCGTACGCCCTCCCCCCTGACCGTCGGTAGGTTAGGGTTAGGGCGCTCACCAGTGGGTGAAAGCCAACCCCAGATTCACGCTTGTTTTGGAGCGAGTTTTGTCCGCTTGTTTTTTTATCTCGCTATATTTGTTTTTTTTCAGCACTGTGTCCGCCATTTTCGTAGCTCCCTCAGGGCCAGCTTAAGGCATAGGCTATATAGGCGGTCGCCTAGGGCGCCACCTTCTCAGTGGCACTGGTTGACCTCTAAAAAAAACATGCCGGTTGGCGCCCCTCCTCATTTTCTACTTTGAGGTAACAAATTACGAAATTATGAAATAAAGAAATAAAGAAAGAAAAACCCTTTTCACCCCTGTAACTGTGGAAATGCTTCCAAATCCGCATTTCACCTAGGGCACCAAAAGGGCTAGAGCCAGCCCTTAGTTTCCTCTTGGAGGTGCGCTTACGATCTGGCACCTGGTTGCTACGTTTTTTATAGAAGTCGACGCCAAAAAACGTCCTGAACACAACAAAAAAGAAAATACAGGCACAGGGCTCCAGGGTCTCTGCCGATACAGACACCACCACACACTTCTAGTGGATCATAAATGATAATTGAGAGGGATTATTTTTGTATCAGTCTATACATTCTTTGTTTTTTTTTTTAGGAAAATCCTACTCATTCTGCCTTAAAGTGCCAAGTTTCCAAGTTCTGAAATATGTCTTTTAATGACAATGCCATATTTATTTGGTATCCATTTTAAGTGACAGAGCAAAATGCATCGACAAATTTGTCTGAAATTGCACCAGCAAAGTGTTGTTAAAAATGCACACTGGTGAAATCAGAATGACCCCAATTTGGCCGTCAGTAGCAAAGCGTCAAAATTCACCCATGGTGTCTCTAAATGAGAGCAGAGTTCTACAGCATGGTGTGTAATAGACAAAACAATCCATGCTGTTAACATCCCCCTTCAACACACACACACACACATTATCTTCACAATCACATCTCAAAAATCCAAAAACTGTAAAACCTTCAGTGTTAAATGAACTCCTAACAAGCATGGTGTGAAATAAACACTTGGCATTAACACTTAGATAAAACTAAACTCTTGTCCCGGAGCCACATCAGCTTTAAGAGCGAACAATCAACATTGTGAGCACCTAATTGAATGTCAGTGTTTATATACATCCAAACCAGCAAACACTAAAGGTTTACAGCAGCTACTGTGTGTGTGTGTGTGTGTGTGTGTGTGGGCTGCTTTATAAAAACTGGAGGCCACTAGCTATAAAGCAGCATATGGTTTCAACAATAACCGAATATGCCGTACACACACACACACACATACACACGGCAGCGCACAAAAACACACACTTGCGTGCATGGCTGTGAGACCTTGGTTAATTATTCACATTGGTCAATAATGAGCCGCAAATCAATTTTTAATTGTGTTTGTCTCCTGTATTAATCAGACAATCGATTCCAGGCACGTCTCCGGCGCCAGGATGAGCCTCAGCAAGCAAAAGAGCTTCAGGACGAGAAAGAAAGATGGAGGGAAGACGGAGGATAACAGCTACTGCAGAGAGGAAGAAAGGAGGCGAAGAAGAGCAATACGGCAGCATGGTGTGACAAGGCATGTGGCGGTTACTCCCTACCCACAAAACCCAAGGGGATTGTCTTTTTAGTTTTTGCAGGCAGGTATACTGTTAGCCCTGATCTTACCAGGTCAGCAGGTATGAGGATGTGTGTGTGTGTGTAAGCGAACAGTATTTTGAGGGGCTGTCCTGCTCCATTTCAGTCAACAACATGATAGAGTAATGGAGAGATGCTGACCTACCTACTGTACACACACACTTCTTTCTCTTTTTTATGTCTAATCCTCTTCCACTTTGCACTTTCTAATTTTATTCTTACACATCTCTTTTTGTCACCTCATAAGCCAATCAAACAATGCTTTATTCTCCAGACTTATTATATAATCTCTCTCACCTTCAGGGCAAAAAAATAATGTGCACCTGTCTCACTGAGAACTCTTTTTTTTTTTTTTTTTACCATAACCACAGAGAACTGAGAGAAACAAATATAAAGCATGTAAAAAAAACCCAAAGCAATAGATTTAACTTGAGCAAAACTTCAAAAAAGCTTAGCCAAACAGCCGGGGACCCTGATAGGAAATGTCAAGCGGCTTTTAAGGCACAAAGACAAGCCATTAAGTGAGTTGGCGTGACACGGCGTTTTAATATTCCATCTAGCACGCACCTTTGGAAATGTCATCGCAGCGTTTGAGCTTGGTGTGATGGAAAGGTACCCGCTTGATTATAGTCATCATCCTTTCAAGCCAAGACTTGAGAATACATTTACTAAAAAATCCACTTGGGAAATATGCGCACGCGCACACACATACACACACAGGCGCACACACACGTTTAGCTGCATACTTCCTAATCATTATATTCACACATATCAGTGCATAGAAACATTATTTAACAAACTGAAAATATCACAGGTCTCTTGTTTTTCCTTTGATACATCTCATTTTCTCCAACCACAAACACACACACACACACACACACACACACACACACACAGCCTTGTATTATCTTTGTGAGGACACTCATTGACATAATACATACCCTAACCTTAACATTTTTATAAACTTTATTTTTTTGACAGTAGTGCACAAGACAGGTAATCGGAAAAAAAAATCATGTGCCTCTGCATCCTCTGTGTCCTCCGGTGCGCCTAATGTCACAGACCGGAGGAAAACAACCAATCAGAGCTGAGCTGGAGCATTGCCGTCTCTGAGCAGCTGTCAATCACTTGCAAACTCCGATAAAACGGTCAAACTAGGCAGCGCTGATCAAATATGAATCAATATATAGCGGTTATACTGCCACTTTAACCATCACAACAAATGCCTGATCCCAAACCTAACCCTTACCCTAACCTAAACCTAATTTTAACTTGAACCTTAAAACCAAACTCTGAACCCTCAAGTCCCAAAGTGAGAACCAGCCTCTTAAGGTCTAAAACACATATCGGTCCTTACAAAGATAGCTACAGTAGCTAAGTACACACACACACACACACACACACACACACAAACACAGATGCTTTTACCCTCTTTTAAATTATGGTCAGAGAACAAACTTCCAATGGCAAACTAATAACGCTTAAGTATCGCCAAGGCAAAAAGCACGCTGTGGCTCTCTTGATGGAGAGTCCAAACAGCATGTATTGATTTCAAAGATTAAAGGGACTTGGTTTTCATACGGACACAACAATATATGGAAGCACTCAAATGGCATTTGCCCCCAAAAGAAGAAGGTACTATTACAATACATATACTCAGTCTGCCTTTGGTTCCCGTAAAAAAAAGTCTTTGGTCCATAAATTGACAATAAAATCATTGTTTACTTGCATTTCGATTTGTTATTTTCCCCAATCAGTGAAATTGGTGCATGCAATACGAGACAATGTGGGTTGTTTTTGTGTTTAGTTGCTATGGCAATGAAATGGGATGAGTAAATTGATAGGAAACTTTGACATTATTGTGTCCATTGCAAGGGCTGATTGTGTATGAAGAGCGAAGCGTAGGCTCAATCAGGTTGTAATCAGACAAATAATCTCTATGCAGTACCTTTTAGTGCTTTGCAAACAGAGACAAAAAGAAGAGACTTTTGCTCTAATACATGGCTCTGCAGGTAAGTGTGCCATTCATTACTGTGCTTTTTATTGTCTATTGGAGTATTGGAAAGGGCTTCGCCGCAAGAAAAAAATGTGGCTTTTTGAGGAGATGAGTTAACACGTACACAAACCGCCATGGATATCAACTTAATTAGTCACCGGAGAGCTGAATTAATCTGGCTGAACTCAATTAGCGTTTTTCAAACTTAATCGACACACTATTTGCCTAGGAAACCAAAACAAGCCGCAGTCGATCTCTTCAATAGTCTCGTCCCCCATTTTTCACCAGTATTGGATGGGATTTGTGAGAACAGTTGGGAAAAATTTGTTTTTGATCCGCTCGTGTTTGAGTCATTTGAGGGTAACACCCTTTGATTGGCTGCATGTCCCCGTGGAAGCCAGGCCACGGCCCCACACCAATCAGACGGGCCGATTCTGTTTGAGCCCATTGATTGACGGTTGGTGAGGATTACACTTGAAATGTGAACATGCATTGATTTTTTAGGGGGATGTGCTATAATTCAATGCGCCACCATGAACCCAAGCTGTAAGGGATTGGAGGGACGGACAGTGTGTGAGCAAACAGAGAGACGGTTAGTGGAAGACAATTGTCACATGTATCTATAAAAACACAATAAACAGTAGGTTTACAGTTTATTTACAATATAAATATACGTTTCTGATACAAATATGCAGACAAAGTGATTCACAGTACATCAAAATAGAGAACTTGAATCATGGGGGTTGATTTAAAAGCAAAATATGACATGATGATTAAGCAAATTGTTACTTTTCTACATTTTTCATCAAAATGCTGCAATTTACCTTTTATATTCTCTTCAGAGTTGCAGCAGCAATTTCCTGAGCGTACCGAATATCACAATTCAAGTCCATAAAAATACTATTATTAACACCATCAACAACAACTTGGTGCTATGAGTAGCTCTCGGCCACTTTCATCTTGTCAAATTAGCTCTCAGAGGAAAAAAGGTTGGAGACCCATGTACTAGAGGCTAGTTACAACATGCACATTGCATACAAACTGGTTTTCTATGTGACTTGTGTTCATCAAAACTGTACTGCTCTGTATTACATTTTCTTTTCTCCAACTTTAAAAATCAGCTTAAAACCCCCTAAAAGTCTTTTTTTTTTTTACGGATCTCTGGGGGTTTCACTTTTCACCTTGCTGCAGTAATGTAGAAGTGAACTTCAGGGTGTGTCTGTACACTGTGACATCACGGTTGGGTGCAGTCAGAGATGCAGCAGACTTGAAACTTTCAACAAGAGAAGGCAGGAACACTGCTTTACAGCCCGCTGTAATAGTCTTTACATTTTTGCTGCTTGACTACAGTAGGCCTCTTGAAACAAAAATGTTTGTATGAACATCCAACAATTAATATGCATATTATTTTGACCATATATATATATTATATTATATTATTAATATTTGTATTTTTTGGTTTAAACTGGTAAAATAATAATGGCGAGCCTAACCTTCATTTAAAATATATAATAACTGGTGTAATTATATCACAACGTCAATATTATCAAAATATATTTATGATTCAGTTCATGAAAGTTTTGGTTCCAAGAAAACAACATTAAATCCACTTGTTTCTCCTTGTAAATGCTCCAAGAGAGGAAGAACATGAAGAAGTTGACAACTACTGTATGACATTAGGATGGTGGGAGGAGATTAGTGTCACTGGAAATGACCACGGCAGTGAATGTGACACTTATGACATCCAAACTGCCTGGAGTCATGCTCAGACTTCTGGGATCAACAGGACACAGACAGACATGCTCAGTCAGCCGAGGAGGACAGATGAAGCACAAACACTGATGTCAGTGACGCGAGAAACCAAGCGGTCATGATGACCCAGACTCTGACACAGACGCTGACACAGACACAGAAATGCTGACAGAATGAGTACAGGTGTTCAAAAAGAGATGTAGAGCGGTGAGAGGACACCGGCAAAACTGAATCAACAGCAACTCTCCAGTGGCCGCAGAGACAACAAGCTAAAAGCTGTGAAGTGAAAGAGCTACAGTACTGACAGCTAAACCTACACTGACTGCTGACGGACGCTGAGCTGTTAAAGGGCAACCCCTCCAATTTTACACATCGAACTCATTTTAAAGCAGTTGTAAATAAAAAATACCCCTGGTGATGTCATCAAGGGTATCTGGGCTCAGGCTTGGAGACATTTTAACAGAAACTGTTGGCATGAAAGACACAGGTGTTTACTGGACAGAGAGAGTCTAATGAAAAGTTGCATTATTGGAAAGCATTTTTTTAACTGGGTCTAAAAAGTCCATCTTGACATCTGCTGGATATACAGTATATACACTCACCGGCCACTTTATTAGGTACACCTGTTCAACTCCTAGTTAATGCATATATCTAATCAGCCAATCACGTGACAGCAACTCAATGCATTTAGGGCACGGTCACACATGTGCGCCTGCCGAGGCGATAGTGGTGCTGAATGTGGGCAGTGTCAAGAGGGGTTAACCCGACACGTTCTCATCCCAACTCATCACATACAGTAGGCCTACTGCCGCTTCGTCAGACCCCTTGGTGTTACTTTAGGTTTAGGCAAGAAAACCACTTAATTAGGTTTAGGAAAATACTATTTGGTTGGGCTTAAAATTACTGAATTTTTTTTTTTGTAAACTGAAAATGAGACTCAACGTTGTGAACACAGGACACAAAAGAACAGCCGAGGGGCAACCTCTAGCTCACCCGTTGGAGCTTGCACCCCATGCAGGCTGAGTCCTTTGCAGCGGCCTGGGTTCGATTCTAACTTGTGGCCCTTTTCTGGGTGTCATCCCTCTCTCTTCCCTTTTCCTGTCACCCTCCAGCTGCTCTAATAAAGGCAATAAAAGCCCTAAAAAACAAAATAATCTTAAAAAAAAAAAAACTGATTGTGCCGTAAAAGTGAAACTTAACGTACGGGACACAAACAGCGGCCTCCTGGATCAAAGCCCTGTATTTGTTGGACCCATCCACCTCTTCTTCAGCCCGCCCTGTGTGTGTCTTTTCGCTCTTTAAAGTACGTCACCACACTCCCGGCGCACTTTCTCTGAGCGTTTAATATTGATACGAATGGGTTTACATTGTAGTTAATGGAAAGCCTGGTGCATCTCATACCGACGCTAAAGCGGGGCCGGCTTAAGGCATAGGCCATGTAGCCGGTCGCCTAGGGCGCCACCTTCTGGGGGGCGCTGGTCACCCTCTAAAAAAAAAGCCTGAAAACGAGGAGTAAACCTTTCCGCCTACTGAAGCTTCAAGTGACCTTGAACGTGGCATAGTTGTTAGTTTGTGTATTTCAGAAACTACTGATCAACTGGGATTTCCACACACAATCATCTCTAGGGTTTACAGAGAATGGTCCAAAGAAGAGTTAATATCCAGTAAGCAGAAGGCTCTGGGCCAAATGCCTTGTTGATGGCAGAGGTCAGAGGTCAGAGGAGAACGGCCAGAGCTGATAGAAAGGCAACAGTAACTCAAATAGCCACTAACAACCGGGGTATGCAGAAGAGCATCTCTGAACCACGGCTGTAGCTAAATCAGTCAGGACTATAGGATAGTTACAGCATTATAACTTCAAAGACAACATTTGAGTAACAAGGAAGTCAAGATGCTCTTTTACATTGTTTTTATTTACCAGCAAATCAGTAACATGATATGATAAAAGATTTTGTTTTTACCACCTGGCTCCTATTTTCTTAGTTTTCATCATAATTCCTATCAGTCATTTTACGCACCAACTGAAATTTGGGCATGTGGAAACATTATTTGAAGGGCGTCCAAAAAGGCGAGAAACACAGTCAGATGATCACTCAAGTAAAAAAGACACAAACAACAAAACCTCCAGCTTTGCCCTACTCACAAAGTTATTACCAGTCATCACCACGTCTCGAGATAAAGCTGATAAATAAACGTTATCATAAACAATAGGAATGATGGCCAAATCTATTAAAAACAGGAGGGAGGGATCTGAATTTTCTGTCAGGTACGCTACGACAACATATGGATCATGGTTTACAGAGTGTCACATCATATTATTGCAGCCTAAACTGCAGTTCAGTCACGTTGAATAGTAATCAACACTATGACCCAACTAACAAGGAGACAATATTGTGTTGCTGCCTGATCCCTGAAGCTCATTTCACTGCCAGATGGATATCTTTTGGTAATTAAGCCGGTAAAAAAAAAATACCCGCAGATACACAAACACACACACAAAGAGAGACGGCAGTTTGACGTGTGTGACGTAGATGTGAGTAAGATATGAAGTTAAATATGGAAGACAGGAGGGAGAGTAAGGTAAGTTGTTTAACGTGTTGTTACAACTCGTACGTGAACACTTTCCTTCTTTCTCATTCTCTAACACACACACTATATCCACATTGGTAAGCACACACACACACACACACACTCACACACATACTTATAGCTTCTTTCTTTTCTTAATTAGCCTAAAGCCCTGATGTCTGGTTTCAGTTCTTCTTCTCAGTGTGGTGCCAGCGCTTCTGTTAGTTAAGATTTCAGCTCAACATCCTCCAGTGCTCTCATCTTTCCCTCACCCTCCCTCTCGCTGCTACTCTGTCTCATCTCTCTCTCTTTTTTTGCTATAGCACACACACACACACACTCACACACTCCAGCTTTTTTCAGCTGTCGTCTTCTCACACACACATCCTTCTCACTTTGCCCGCATCTCCATTGCAGTTCTCGCCGTATTCCTTTCTTAATTCATCACTTCTCCTCGTCTTGCTCTGGATCATCCTCCCACTCTGCTTTTACCAGGACTGTTATCTCATCACTGTTTTTTTTTCTCTTTTCATTGCCCTCTCTACACTCCCCTCTTTCTTTATCTGCCATTTCAACGGGCTTCAAAAAAAAGCTTCGCTGCCTGCCATTGTGATTGTTGCCTCGCCGGGTTTTCAGTCCATCACTACTCCTCTCTCGCCCCGTGAAAGTGAGAGCATCGTTCAACACTGGAGCATGCTTGATGACATCCGTCCAGTGGCGGTGTGACATCCGTTCACTGGGTGACGCATTAACGAACCCTGGAGGACGTCACGCCCTCCAAAAAGAGCATCCGATAAACACTCCGCCACAGGCCACACACACACATAACCCCAACGGTACACACTGTATGTATGTATGTATATATATATATATATATATATATATATATACATATATATATATATATGTATTTTGACCAAATGCCCACCCTGCACACAGATGGAAGTCTGTGTCAGAGTGTTGCCATGGTTACGACGATCTTTGCCGTTCATCACGAGGCTGGCAGTACACCTGCTGGGAGAAAGAAGCGGGTAGCCTGGGCTGATGGGTGATGTTGGTGTGTGTTGGTGTGTGTGTGTGTGTGTGGTTAAAGACAGACAGGCAGATGTTGTTGGGGGTAAGTATAAGATGGAGGAGGAGGAGGAGGAGAGAAAGAGCTGTTAGTGAGCACAACCTGATCCTCTGGAGTGCCCAATTCTCTCAGTATTTTAAAGCTCTGATGTTGTTTACCCCGGCAGCAACCCTTATCATCATCAAAGCCTGTAAGTGACACTCTCCAAACGAAAGTGTTCTGCAGAACAGCCACCCCACCCCCCCACCCGACCACCACCCCCTCCTCCTTTACCATCGCCATGGTAACTGATTGCCTCATTCTCCTCTGGCTCGAATCCCACAGAAACACAAACACCTGTTGGTCCTGTTGTTGCAGCCGTCGTTGGTTAGCTCCAATTTATGTGTCATTATGTTGGATTGTTTGGAAAAGTTTTGCTCAGAGCAAACCAGAAGCTCCTCTAATAAACACCTGAAGGTGTGTATACCTTGTGCTGTATACTGTAAACATACACATTCTTCTTTTCCTTCTTTGAAATTAACCTTAGAAAGGCCCTGAAAGCCTTTTTTTTCTCCACAATCAGCTTCTTACTACTATGAGTGATGGGATTTTACATGCACATAGAATAAGACAAATGCGTAAGGCTGTCAAAGTTAACGCGATAATAACCCGTCTCAACCGTGTCATACTAGGTTGTCGCAAAGGAGGTTAAATAACGCTCCAAACTTGCGCTTTATTTTGGTGAGGAAAAACTGTCATGGCCATTTTCAAAGGGGTCCCTTGACCTCTGACCTCAAGATATGTGAATGAAAATGGGTTCTATGGGTACCCACGAGTCTCCCCTTTACAGACATGCCCACTTTATGATAATCACATGCAGTTTGGGGCAAGTCATAGTCAAGTCAGCACACTGACAAACTGACAGCTGTTGTTGCCTGTTGGGGTTGAGTTTGCCATGTTATGATTTGAGCATATTTTTTATGCTAAATGTGTTGATTGATTGTTTAATTGATTTCCAATAATAAATATATACCTACATTTGCATAAAGCAAGCATATTTGCCCACTCCCATGTTGATAAGAGTGTTAAATACTTGACAAATCTCACTTTAAGGTACATTTTGAACAGATCAGGCTATTAAATAGGCGTCATCGGTCACTATAAGCACCATAAATGTGGGTCAGTAGGGGCCTACTGTACCTACTACATTGAAAAAGTGAAAGCGAAACTTAAAAGCAACACGTTCTAACACGTTAGTACAGTAATACACAAAACAACTTTTTTAGTTTTAGGCAACAAAAACACCTAAGTTTAGGGGAAAACATCGTGTTTTAGCTTAAAATAACTTTGTTTCAAAAGTGCAAGCGTTTCACACAGGATGCAAACTTCTGGGAGGAAAAAATGGACTTTCACGTTGTCTATACTATAGCACCTGACTTACGCTTCTGCTCCTGTCATAACGGTTACTAGAGGTCGCTGTCGTGTTCTTTGATACCTTCTTTCGGTGATATACGATAAAAAGGAACAGCGTGTAACATTTAGGGGGATCAGAAATGGAACATAATATTAATAAGTATGTTTTCGTTACCTTTGAATGAGCCGTTTATGTCTACATATAGGGAGCAGGTCCTCTTCACAGAGTCCGCCATGTAGCCCAGAACAGACAACCCAAACACTGGCCCTAGATAGGGACATTCGCATTTTCGCAACACGTGAGAAGTTTGAGTTGGTTGAAATTTGCAACCTCACTGCTAAATGCCGCCAGATCCTACACAATGTACCTTTAAGTTCGATTGTTGCTTATTTAGCCATGAATATTTAATGTTATAGAGGAAAAAATATGTTTGAGGGGCTTTAACCAGGTATAAGGGTCTTTTGAAATCCAGTTTTCACTTTATATTTCCCCTTATGAGTAGTTTGTAGGTTTAAGGATTGAAAAAGCAATTTATTTATTCAGGCAGCATCACATATTTGGCACCAACTCTTTCAACTCTTCACTGAAGCTATATGATGTTTACACTGAGTGAAATGTTCAGACTCAAGGCTCTATGTTATTCATTTTATCAACTGGAAATATTCTTGATGTCTTGTGCATAATTTATACACATTTCCCCCCAAATTCAGCCTGACATATTTGATGTCTCTGCAAATATTGGGATCTACACTTGAATTTAAAAATAAGAATTGATGAGCCAAGAATAAATAAATAAAAATGTTGCCGCACAGCATGAGTTTGTAAGGACTGACGTACAGTAACAGTGTGACAGCGAGGGTGAAGGGGCTCAAAATCTTGAGATTGACGATGGAAACAACCGTTGACAAAAAGAACCCCACCACAAAGTCCATATTGTAGCTGTACCGGAGCTTTTGATCGTATCACATGGTCTTCCTCAGCAGATGGAGTTGCCTATTATCATAGAACTGGAGAAGAATTCTTAATTTGTCTTGAAAATTACACTCTAAAAAATCTCTTTTCCAAGAGAAACCCACACAAGAAGGCAAACTGACACACTACAAAACTTTACAGAGTTAAGAATTCATAAAAAAACATGCAGATTTAAAACACACAGCACTCTCAAAACTCATTGTAATCATCCTCACACTCAGGAAGGTAGCAAAGTTTTCTACCGTGTGTGAGGTGTGTGTGTGTGTGTGTGTTTAGTTAGAGGTAGAGTTTGGTGTTGCCAAAAGTGCTCCAACACGGGAGCAGAGAGGATAACAGTTGCTGGCAAAGCAGATAATTTGCCTCATTCATCCAAAGAGATCGACATCAATGGAACGTCTGATTGCAGGAGAAGAGATACTAAATGCTACGCAGTCATGCACAGGGAGCGAAAAACACAAATACACACGGACAGAATTGATATTCTGCACGCACGTGGTGTGTATTGTACGCACACAGAGACATGCAATGTACACACAGGTATGCTCTCCAACACACACACACACAGCTGATGAAACTTTTACTCCACTTAGTCTGAAGTATTACCCTGACATTCAACTCCTCTCCCTCCATTCCTCCCGCTCTCTCCATCCACTCCTCTCCTCCTCCATTTGATGTGTTCAAAAAAAAAAAAGACAGCGCACTCATTTTTACAGCGGGAGCCGAGAAAAAAAAAAAATATATAAAAACATCTCTCCTGCTGCTCATATTGATTCGGTAGATGTGCTCGGTTCACGTCCTCCCTCCCTCTCTCTCCTTCCATCTCCTGCTTTCTTGCTTCAGCTCTGTCCTCAGACATGCACAAACAATCTTCCAGTCATTCTGGATCCCCACTTTTGCACATCCACCCACAATGCACTGTCCCAGGTCTCAAAACAGCTCTCTCACCTCCTCTCTCTCCAGCTCTCTCTTTTATTCTCCTAAACAGTTTGGCAAACATATGGCAGCCAGTAACAGCTTGGAGGATGTGAATGCGAGTGGGCCTGTAAAAGAGGATGGGGTGTTAATGCCGATATGTGAAATACAACCCATTACCGCTTTTTTTTTTAATCCTCGGTGTAATAAAGCAGCTGTTATGGAAACATTCGATGCTTACAGACACACTTTTCTCAAGCAGAGACATTCATGTGATGTCATCACCTCATGTTGCTCCCGTCTCTAAGGCATCTTTTAATTCTATCATTATTCACACAGGCGGCAAAAAGTGCTTCTATAGGATAGACTCACTGCGAGAAAAAAAAAATACCATATTGATCTATTATTAAGTATTACAATCAATCAGACTCTCCACCAGCTGTGGGAGTTAAATTCACGTGTCTCCAATGCAAATCAACTCATTTCATCAGTTTTCGGCGAATCAAGTGTCATTTCGCTGCTTAGTTGTGCAGTGATCGGCCTCATTCTGCCATGTTTCAACTTTTGAGAAGAACCTTATGCTGCTGGCAAAATGTTTCACTTGTTTTAAGAAATTCTAAAAGTCGAAAAGATTTTTAAAGTTGAATATGACACTAAAGATCAAGAGTTTCCAGTGATATTAACGTTATCACAGAGACTCTGGATATTTGTCATTGGTTGCAGGGAAACAGCTATTAGGTTCAGTAGTCATATTCTCATATTATTAGGCTCATATAATACATTTCCTTCCATCTGATGGTCCATTTCCCGCTGTTGCATCATAGGATCTAGTTGCAAGGGTTCTGTGAGGAACATCAGCTAACATTTGAGCTAACACAGGTGTCAACTTACCGAACTAAGCGAGCATATACATTACTTAAAGGTCCCGTATTGTAAAAAGTGAGAATTTCAGGTCTTTTATATTATAAAGCAGGTTTAAGTGCTATATAAATACTGTGAAACTATCAAAACGCTCAAAATACTGAGAAACACACACAGCCCGTATTCAGAAATTGTGCGTTTGAAACAAGCCGTTAGGATTTCTGTCCATTTGTGATGTCACAAATCTACAATATTTAGATCATTACACGGTTTTAAACATAAACATGCTAAATGTGTCCCAGTTTAATTCCTGTTGCAGTGTATTTAAATAACATCAGCTGACAGGAAGTAAACATGGACCCGAGTTGTTGCCTAGCAACATAATTCCGTTCAAATGTGCTAAAACGACACATTTCAGACAGAGGGTGAATATAAGTATATTCAGGCAGACAGTATGAGGAAAATAAAGTGTTTTTTTAACGT
The DNA here is from genome assembly GCA_916701665.1 of Sebastiscus tertius. Lineage (NCBI taxonomy): Eukaryota > Metazoa > Chordata > Actinopteri > Perciformes > Sebastidae > Sebastiscus > Sebastiscus tertius. The sequence continues at coordinate 60,795 of CAKAOH010041533.1, forward strand.
TACAGCATGTAAACATGTTCTAGCAAAAACACAAAATACAAGTATGAACCAGAAAATGAACATGATATGGGACCTTTAAAGTCACTCAGGACAGACAGGAAACCACATAAAAAGATCAACACTACTTACTGATGAGACAAACACTTTTTTAAGCAGCTATCAACAATGCCCACAGGGAGTCAACAAAGGGGTTACACTTGCCTCCACAAAATGCACACAACCAGCTTTCAATTACAAAAACGCCACTATTGCTATGCAAACAACAATATTCTAAAGTTACCTACATGTAATGCAATACATGTAGCACACTTCTCATCACCTCAGCAATGAGCAAAATGTTGCTCATGTTAACCATATACTGCAGAAGAGGATGAAGTCAAAGTGATGTCAAACTCTCACGAGATGGTTAAGGTTATAGGCATTGATCGTGAATGGTTATGGTTAGGATAGGTTGTTGGGCAGTGAGTCTCGTGAGAGCTTTTTGTAAGTTTTTGCTAGTTTTAGCAGTTTGCGGGTTACCTTCTAGACACGACCGGTGTGGAGCTATGGAGCTATTTTGTTTTTTATCATACATCTGCGCACAATATGCAGACATTGCAATATACATTCCTGCCATTGGTTGGATTCCCACAATGCATTTGGTGAGAAACACTGAATGTAAACATATATTTGTTTGTTACAAGGAAACTCTGCAGAGAGCTTTATCACACCTATACCTTTATTATTTACTACCAGCCTAATAACTCAACCTCATATACTCGATTTGTCAATAAGTACATGGAGTAAATCCTCTAATATAACTGCCATTGCTTTTTTTCAAAGAGATAAAATGTGATAATGGGCCATTTGTTAACACATATATCAGTAAAAACAGCCTTTTTCACTGCAGTGCTAACCGAGTTTGCCGTCCTGCACCAATGTCCTTGTTCTCTCCCGCTCTGTTATTCTGTTTAACTGAAGCCCTCCCATGTGATGCAAATCCTGCAGTGCTATCTTCAGACCTTCTATTAATCGGTCTTCTTTCTCTCTTTAGTCATCATCGTGTTTGACCTTCAGTCATTTCCCATCTCGTTTGCTTAACTGACCTCCCACTTCCTTTATTTTGTCTACCATTCTTTACATTCAATACTATACGACTCTCTGTACAGTATGTTTTAGAAGAGTTTTATTTGTAGGTGTGTGTGTATATTTCAGTGTAGTAGACAGACAGTCACTCTGTGGAGGGCAAGGCTGCGGGGTCAAAGATGGGTAAGACAGGAGAGATGAAAAATAGAGAGGTAAAGGAAACAAACATGGCCTTGGAGGGTGAATGATTTCCCAGGATTCAGTCTGTTGACAAGGTAGAAGGCGTGCGAGGGATTTCCTGGAATGCAAACGCTATATTTTTTTTCTCCCTTTCTTTCCTTTCATGTTTTCTCTTCTCTTCCTCTCACACCGCAGACTCCACAGAGGACTCGTAGGCGCAAGTTAAATGCCTTGTTTCAAAGAGATAACCTCTCTTCAGCAGAGGAGAGAGTTTGTAAGAACCCGTCTCATTCAGCCTCCCCCTGGGGGGACACAAATTCTTCCTCTCCTCTCCACTCCCCCACCCTTCCCCTTTTTCTCTCACCTTCTGGATGGATTGCAATGATGGCTCACACTGCCTGCACCGAGAGCTTTGTCTGACAGATAAAAAGAAGGATGCTGACACTTGACAAGTTGTGACACTGTGTTTACCAAACCCCAGCAGTAGGGGAGGTAGACCTTAACAACATTTCTCAGAGTTGCTTGCAGTCGGCACACAAGCGAAACCCAAAAGAGATTGTGATGCTTCCGTGAACAGAAAATGCTTGAAATGATACATAAGGAGAAAAGAAAAAGATTGTCTCACTTATTTAAGTCCATTAGGAAGCCATCAGGTAAATAAAACCCTGCAATTTTCATCATTTATCTTCATCTCGCTGTACTACTGTGTAGCGCATGTTAAGCTCTACTGTGTGATTGAGAAAATGTGTTAGTAAAGAGGTCTGACTCACATGCTAAACCAAGGTGACAGTCAATAAATGTGACATTATATTTCAGGTAAGTATGAGGGGGCGGTGCAAGCTGAAAGGGAGCTTGAAGGCTGAGCTCTAAATAGACAGGAGCTCTTAAATACTCAGCATGGCTTTTGTCGGCATCAACTTTTCAGGAGTTCTTAAAAGCATGAATATTATATAAAATTCAATGGAGTTTTTTGCGGAAAAAACACATCTGTGAATTTGATATTGAATAGATGTTTACAGGGTTGTTGGGGTTTGTAGTGAAAGTGGATAAGGCTATTTTGAAGAAACTAATTTCAAACTTACGTGTATTTAAAACACACGAAAACTCACCTTTTACTAATTGAAATAACGTCCAGCATTGACACAGAAATGGCAGCTAATGGTAACAAAGAAAGAAACATTTTAAATTCTGACAGCAACAAGATGATTGGCTATAAGATGTATGAAACAGTGAGACCGGTGATAACCGGAGGGCGACCTCCGGGTCTGAAAAAGTGAAGCCAAAGTGTCTTAGACTTGCATTCTTTCTAATAGCCAGCAGGGGGCGACTCCTCTGGTTGCAAAAAGAAGTCTGATTGGATAGAAGTCTTTGAGAAAATGATCCTTCTTCTCACTTGATTTATTACCTCAGTAAACATTGTAAACATGAGTTTATGGTCTCATTCGCTAGTTTCAAGTCTTTTTCAATACAGCATGATGTTCATTTAGTAAATTATGGTTCCATTTAGAGTCAAATGGACCATAAAGCAGGGTATGCCTTAAGGCGTCGCTACCTTGTGATTGACAGGTCGCTACCATGTTGTTGTCCAAAAACCAAGACGGCAACAGCCAGAAACCAAGATGGCGACGGCCAAAATGCCGAACTTGAGGCTTCAAAACGTCAGTAAACAAACCAAACGGTGGCGTCACGGTGACTACGTCCACTTATTATATACAGTCTATGGTGAGGAGGGTTCAAATTTCCCTCTTTCGTAAATTAGGAGGGGGACATGTCCCCTTATCCCCCAGTACCCCACGGCAATTGCACACATGCTTGTTCAAAGCCAAAGGTCGGAGGCTGCTACCGCTGATTCAATCACCCAGATGACTGGAGGATTAAACAGTTCAGATTGATTACAACGAGGCCTTGTGTAATTTTGTTAACTCGGCACAAAGAGTTGATTTCATGCTGGCCCGGACTAACAACGGACTCCTGCTGTAGCTCAAGGGTATGAACGAACCTGGGTCGATTACCATCTGAGACCAATCTCATTCATTTTGCAAGGCGGACAGAACTCGTCTGACACAAGGGAATGAGCATCAGTGCATTTTCCTTAAGACTGCAAAGCCCAGTCATCTTTATAACTAAGCACTAAATGGCAGAGAGCAGTGAGTGAAGGAGTGGAAAGCCATGAAATTGACCCATTAATCTCTACAGTATTATTTCCTCTTATGATATAATGTTGACACTTCCTTGCAGCCATGCTTGAAGAAAAGCCCCTCTTATAGTTTTGTCTCTGGCTGTATTTTCATGTGACACAAGCATTGTCTCATATTCCTCTACCCCTCCACAGGTGGGGGGGATTCATTACTCTGTTGTTTGATATATAGACCACCCACCTGCTCCATCGTCATCTCTTATATATGTGCCTGAAACACAGCAATATTGCTGTCAGGGTAAATACCTCCAAGCCACAGCCCTTTATTCAATTTCTGGCCTGATACGAGCTACTCTACTCCGGCAGCTGTTTTAAATGTTGCCTGCCAAAGTGAATTACTGTTGAATATTTCACGATATTGAAAATACTCTTATTCCGGCCGGCCTAAAAGTATTGCAAATGACAGAGGGGTTAGGCAGGCAAATACCACACTGTGCACTTATGGAACAAAAAGATAAGGGGATTGCAAACAAAATGTATTAAGTAGAAACGCTACCACGGGGGATTTAAAAGAAATTAACTTCTATTTAGTCTTCCGGATGCAGCGGAAAAAGCTGAGTCTTTTATAGAAAAAGCCATGCCGAAATCATTCTGAAGTTTATTCATTAAATTAAGGGATTAAGAACAGCAGGAGAAAGTTAACGAGCAAATGTGGAAACATGATCTGCTTATTGCTGCCTGAACAGATTTAAATGGGCCTCGCAGCCACTCGTGCCACAATTCCAGAAGGTAGCCACCAAGAACTGTTACAGCTACTTTTCAACAAGCTGCCTCTGGATAATTAACTGAAGTACACTGCTGCAGACACGAGTGCAGTATATTTTTTAAAGCCTATGAAAACTACAAATTTTAAAGGCCCTGAAACTTTTTTTTTTCTCAGTCAACTTCTTACTTTATGAGCAATGTGGTCACACATGAACCAATGTTCTGTCAAATTTGAGCAATTTTAGTTATTTGCTTTGAGAGATTTGTATGTATTGTTTTTGTCGGCTCTTCTCACTGGTTTGAAGTGGGTGGGGCTAAATTGGAGAATGGTGATGTCACAGTTTTTAAGAGTTAAAGGCAGGGTCGGTAATCTTTAGAAACTAGCAAGAGTACACTAGATTTAAAAAATGATTCAACCGAAAAACCAAACCAAACGTGTTGCCAACTCTTTTCCAATGAAAGTAGCTAGCAGCATTAGCACCAAAAGTAGCTACTGTACATCTAGTGAGAAAGTCACCAATTAGGCAACCCTTCAGTCCGTCCCTTCAGGCCTCCCTCCAAAGCCACTCATCGACTATTATCATTATGAACATGAACATATAATGAACGTAAACGGCTAACATGGCTATTGTTAGTACTCACAGCTGTCAATCTATAGCAGCTTGTGGAAGACTCCGGTGACGTGCAACAAGTGCACAGGCAGAGTACACACAGGCTGACCGGTAGGTTTGTTATAATCCTTCGACAGCCACAGATACCAGATTTTTTTTCTTATTTTTGTCAGAGCATTTGATTTATTAATTGCTGTCGGGATATGATGCAAATTTCAACAAATATAACAAAAAAAATTTATTTGAACACTACTAACCTTTAAAATGTTGCTGCTCAGAGTAATCGCAGTCCACGGCTCTTCCACCAACAGCACCGGGTCTCTCTCTCTCTCCTCTTGCGCCGTGTGCAGGCAGTCTCTCCCTCACTGCAACCGACAGAAGCTTTATGCAAATATATGTGTGATGATGTTGCCAATATGCAAATGAGCGTATAACGTCATTTGGCGACTTTTAGCGACTTTTGGAGTTAGTGCTGCTAGCTACTTTTGCCAACACTGCATTTTGTTTTCCACGGCTTTGTGCCATAAATCGAGCCTTCATTTTCCGGGGAGATCGCACCCGGTGGCAGACTAGAATTGCCAAGTGACAGTGAGGCTTATAGGGAACGCCTGTCATTATTCTATAGCTGTTACATTATGCAAACATTTGCTTCATAATGATTTAAGTTAAAGACAAAAAACTTGTCTATTGCCACTTTTTAGAAGATACAACTAAGGATAACTTTTTCTAAACTTTAACTTTGCATATTCAGTCATCAATATTTAATGTTATACAGAAATTTGTTTTATGTGGCTTTTCTCTTTAATATTGAACATATATGACTAAATAAGCAACAATCAAAGGTAAACATCATTTTGGTTTTTCGACAAAACTCTCCAACTTGCTTCGTCAGGACTGTGTGGGTGTAGTTTGATCAGATTTGATTGACAGAGGCCCGGAAACACAAGAAAACAACAACAGTCATCACCTTTCGATTCAAATCATGATTGGTGCATGGAAAGACATGATATCAAGTTTTTTTCCAGCGGGTCCCTGTCTACAAACCAGTGACAATAGCACAGATTTAAAGGGGACTTATTATACTTTTTCCCTTTCCCTTAGTGTGTTATATAGTTTTTTTGAGCATATAAAAAGTCTGTAAACCTACAAAGCCCAAAGTCCACACCAAACGGAGTTACTCTCCTCCACAGAATCACTGCTCCTGAATTGCCTGGCATGCCTCGCTTCAAGTCCCGCCTTTTCTTCTGTAACATGGTGATGTCACCAAGTAACACATTAGCATAATACCTGCCTAGCGGCTAGTTTGGCACGCCCTCAAACAAAGCTATATATATAGAGCAGAGCTGGAGCAGAGTCCGAAGAGTTTGGTTCGGTTGACCAATCACAACAGAGTGGGCCAGATGACCAATCAGAGCAGACTGGGCTTTTCGAGAGGGCGGGGCCAGAGCTTAAACAGAGCGTTTCAGACAGAGGGTGAAAAGAGGTGCAGCAGCACAGCCGGTATGAGAAAAGTAAAGCGTTTTTTGAACATTAAAGTATATAAACATGTTCTAGTAGAAACCCAAAATACAAGTATGCACCTGAAGATAAGCATAATAGGTCCTCTTTAAAATAAATTAAAAAAAAAGAAGCTGAGGTTTCAGGGCCCACGATGATTCATAACTCAATAAAAAATCATATTTCTCAGCTCAGATGAGTGGAAAATGCAGATCTTTCTTACCTAATCACCATTCAAACCCTCCCACTGTTCATTAAAGGGATGCTTTTCTTTGATAGGGCAGGTTTATTTTTTAGAGCACTAAAGAGAAGTGGCTGCTCTGGGGACCTGCAGTCAGCACCACTGCATTAGCTTCATTTTGAACACAGTCTGAAAAATCACACATCTAACACTTTGACAAACAAGATAAATTAGACTCTTTGATTTCCCCCCGCCCCCCCTATTCTTTGCCCTGCAGCAAAAAAAATATTTTGCTTGTTTGCAATTAGCAGGAGAGAAATAGTTACAAATGCTTTTGGAGACAGCACAGTAGGAGGAAGCAGTTGGTTGCTCCAAACTGCTCACCCACCCCCCTATGGAGTCGTGCGTGCTGACCAGAGAAAGCACTTAACTAAAACGCTACACGCTGGATGTTTGGGTCACATGGCTGTAATTATCTTGGAACAATGAGGAAATGCTGTTATTATAATGCAAATGTTTTGAGTGCATTCACTGTGAGATTGAACACAAATCGCTATATAAACCCATCAATTACAAAGAAAAGTAAAACTCACTGAAATGTTAACAAGGTCGACTTTGAAAAATCTTTTCTTTAACAAAAAAATATCGCACCCGAAAGACGTCTATTGAAAAGCTTGCAAAGACTCACCCAACTGTGCACTTTTCCATCAACACTATTAAAAAAAAAAAGAAAGAAATGGAATGCCGCAAAACTCATTCTCGCATTATTCGATTTGTTTTATTTATTTCAGATCTTTAAAGGTGACACAGAATAAAACCTTTATTTTTATAAAGTGGAACAAACCATGCTGACGGCATCACCGTGTGCATAAACACACACACGTACGCGTTTATTCCTCATCATCATTAGCTCTACGTGATATCGCCGGGGTGTCGGCTGCTTGTATATAGCGTTTTGTGCATCCGCATGCACACACGAACACACAGCGCGGGGCAGCTGCGGGGCTAATTTGTTTAGAAGGAATTAATTAGACATTATTAGGGGGAAAACAATGGAGCAGAGGCAGGGTGTTTAACGGTGGGACGTCAAAGAGGCAAACCTGTCACGGAACAATAGGCTAATATCCACCCACTGCTTCCCGGCTACTGCTCAATTATTTTATCACACAATAGGACGCACACACACACACACACACACAAATACATGCAAGCAGGAAGTGTGTTTTTCTGATCAGCCCCCAGTCTGAACATTCAATCATGACGGAGAGACAGCAGAGGTTCTGTATTCATGTGTGTGTTTCTAATTGAGCAGATGTTTCGGTATTGAAGGTATCCGTTCTTCGAGGCAGATACGGCAGCTGCTGTTGACGTGCCTTACAGTTGATGAACCCAATTACAGAACAAAAATGCAGAGGTCTGATAGAACTTCTATTCTCACGCTTCAGATCTCTCAGCATACTTCCCCTAAATCTGCTTCATCACCGCGGTCCAAACTGCCTGCCCGTCGCAGCTCTTTTCCCTCCTCCCTCGTCTCCATCAAAGCCACTTCTTGAGCACGGCCAACGCCGAGTTGAAGGTGAACTGGGCCCGGTGGGTCCCGCGGTGAGCCAGCAGCAGGGAGCCTGCCTCGGGCCCGTGGCCCGCCGCCAGGAGCTCGGCGGCAGCTTTCTCTACATCCCAGCCGCCCTCCTGCTGGTGGGACAGCATGTGGGAGCTGAGCAGGGGGTACAGGGCTGAGGAGACGCATCCCACCAGGAGCCCCGCGTCCAGGAGCAACGAGAGGAGTTCAGCATCGCAGGAGGAAGCTGTCTCCTGGAAGAGAAAAAGAGCGAGGAAAGTGTAAACACACGTGTGGTAATGGAGTCAGGAGGAACTTTCCTTTTTTAAGTGCGATCCCTGTGAATACATTGCCAGGAGTAACCGCCAGAATTCTGGCAATTATGCAACCATCCCTCTGCCAGGTAACCAGTTCATCATTCAGCGGACCTACTCTAAACACCCACTGGCTGATAAAACACTGAAAGTGGCTGGTAGATTTTGGAGATTTACCAACCACAGCAGTCTGTAGAAACAATGTATTGTAGCTTCCTGCTGCGGCAGCAGTATTTCCAGACAGTGTGTGATTACAATGTTACACGCTTGAAGAAACCTGATGAGGTCAGAGTGTTGGGTCAAATCCTGTGTTGACCCTGTGGCTCAACACTGTTCCCATGGCATCTACCTTCACACACACACATACACAAACATTTCTCCTCTTCTTCGCAGCTTTGAGAGGAACAAGTCTCAGTTACCAAAAAACAATTCTGAACACATGTTCACACAGCCATAAACAAACCTTTACGTAATGTTTTAATCCCATCATCCGCCTCTTTACATCAATGAATTGCATGCAAATCCAAACAGCTAAATGCCGCCGGGGCTGCTGTGAGTGGTTTACAGGCCACGGAGAAAGCGAGGCTGAGTGCCGGGGTGGAAAAGGCTCTCTGTGACTCAGCCCATCTCCCCTGCATCCCCTCACCTGTTTGCGGTCTCTATTATTAAGTTTGCACTTGCAAAACTATACACGGCATATGTATGCGCGAGCACACACACACACAGACACACACACACACACACAGACAACAGCGAGTCGCTGTCAGGGTATTTCTGGAGCTGAGGCAGATCAATTATAAATGTGGAGCTCATGTCTTCTCTTCTGTAGTAGAGAAGGGGGAGCAGAGACGGATGGATTTCTCTCCCTCACCTCGAAAAATCTCTCATCTCTGCGCCCGGCCTCGCTCCATTTTTCCCTACTTGAAGGACAATTCATGCTTAAAAACATAGAACTGTTTGAAAGGAATCACTTCACCCGTGAGGGATGGATATTAGTGAACCTGAACGCCTCACACCAGAGTTGACATTCAACTGTTGCCACCGACAATGACGCCATCCCTTCGTGGGAATTACTGATCTTTTTTTTTGGCACATGAAATAAGTTTTTATCTTGTAAAAAAAAAAGAACATTATCACTTTGTCCCCAAGATTCATAATTTCTGTAAAAAGTATTTCCCGGATGTGATTTAAGCATTTAAATACAAGTTCACGGTTGCTTTGGTACCAAAGGGAGACGGAGGGCTGACATATAGCAGTTATAGAGATACAGTATGTCATGCATGGCTAATAATTTAATTTCTCCCCTCCATTCAGAGACGGGACCAAGATGATTCATGACAAGCCGTGGGAGGGGAGGAGGGCGAGACAGAGACGAGACAGACAGAGACATTTTTGAATCTTGAGACAGAGGTGGACGGAGGAGGTCATCCGGCTATAATGAGAATTAAGGGGAAAGAATAGACGAGAGAGCGAGAGAGAGAGAGAGAGAGAGAGAGAGAGAGAAGGGCTATGGAGGAGTGTGGAAAATGTATGACGGGGAATGATGGAGGGAGAGAGAAAAAGGCAGACGCGCACTGAAAGCATCAGATGCATACATTTTTAAGTGCACCAACTGTTTTCTGAGGGCTGAATGAACACTAGAACCAAGGAGAAGCACTTCAAAACAACTTAACACTTCAAAACTTTTGATTTCGGAGCCTCGACGGAGGCCCGGAACAAATGTTCTACACGCGATAGCTAGAGCCGCAGCGAACATTGACCTATTTTGAAGCCCAATATCTCACAAAGATTATTTCAAACTTCACAGATAAACGAGCAAAGGGTTGTTCAGTTTGTGACAACTTGGGGTCTTATTTTTCAAAGTTTTTTTAGCTGTCACGCCTATTGGTTGTGATGATATTATACTCAGCGAAGTGTTTCCTGAGATCTGGGTACACGGTGGCAGTACAAGAAGAAAGTAAGACGCAGAAAGAAACACAACAGTTACACGATGAGAGAGGCTGTAAACATGACAAGAAGTGTTCAGCCAGATTGTTTAGAGGTAAAAAACAAAAGTGAGTGCACTTAAAATGTCTGTAGGAATCCTTCTCTGCACGGGAACATCGTGGGCACACGACTACAGCAAGTACGGTAGGACAAATTTGGATCGATCAATAGGCCAAACTTTATTTGTATAGCACCTTTCATGCAGGTCAAAGTGCTTCACAGATGTCTGACGAGCCGGAAATAATACAGAGCAAGTGTATGATGTAAAATCAATAGAAAAGACAAATTTTTTTTTTTTTTTAACAATTTAACATTCTGAGACCAATTTGTTAACAGACAGACACTATGGGCAATAATTTCTTTTACAAATAGGGCTCAAACGCTTAATGAGCCATTAAAAAATGATTATGAAAAGCAAATTAATCATCAGCTATTGTGAAAATTGGTTAATCGTCTAAGTGATTTATCAAGGACAAATGTCATCCAATTCAATGTGAAGAGCATTACCATGTTCTGCATTTGATATCATTGAAAAATGGGTTGGGTTTGGGACTGTTGGTGGTGTTAAAGCTGCAGGAGTTAGAACTAGAGCAAATATTATTAAAAAAAGTTATTTTTTATAAAACGGTCATTATATCCTGACAGTAGTGCATGAGACAGGTAATCTGAAAAACATGTATGTGCCTCTGTGTCCTCCGGTTCTCCTAATGGCATCTACAAGATTTCACAGACCGGAGGAAAACAACCAACTAGGCAGCGCTGATCAAATATGAATCCATATTCTGTTACTGTAAAGCCTATTTTTAAAAGAAAGTTTGTGACCCGGCTGCCATGATGAGATCAGTTAAGGAAATACCAAGCACCGCCATCCAGCCGGAGCAAACTTTTTAATTTTACAGCTAAACAGTACACTACAAGATGTTTCTGAAAACATTTGAGGCCAGAAATAGGCATTACAGTAACAGAATATTGATTCATATTTGACCAGCGCTGCCTAGTTTGATCATTTGATTAGAGTTTGCGAGTGACCGACAGCTGCCTCTGTTGAATGAACAGCCAATAGGAACGCTCTCTCTCTGAAATGACCTGTGATTGGCCAAAGTCAGAGCCATGAGGAGGTGCAGAAGTCCAGTTATCTCTCAGAACACTTGAATTACAATACGCTGAAAGGTTATTATGGAATGTTTGCCCAATGATGCAAAAAAACATTCTGCCTACTGCTGCTTTAAAACAAGACAAAGCGATTAATCAATCATTTAGTTAACTGATAAGTAAGTTTGGCTAACAAGGGGATTTGTTTAAAACAAGTCTTATCGTCCGACCACTCATGTTTATTGTCCTGTTGGACTTCATCTCAGCTATAACACTAAACACAAAGTACAGCTGAGGCTGATGGGAATGTTATTAGTTTAGAGGTATTTGGTCATAAACCAAAGTATTGGACCAATAAAAAAAATGTGACCTGATGGGTAGTGCTAGATGAAGTCAGAGGATCGCTTATAACAATTGATCCAGAGGGAGACATGAATGTCTGCAGCAGATTTTATTGCAATCCATCTGATAGTTGTCGAGATATTTCAGTCTGAACCAAAGAGGTGGACCGTCATCGCCATCTCTAAGAGCCACGTTGCTAACGTGGCTACAAATAAGGCCAGAAATGTACTGAATATGTATTATTTTTTTTATATTTTTGCTCTATTAAGTGTGGCCTTGCGTTGCCTTTTGGAGCTATTAGCGTGATTAAAGTCTGTACAAATACATTTGACTTGATTTGACCTGAATGTGTGTTAATCACTGAAATCACCTTCTGTGGTTGTAATGAGGACTCACACCTACGGAATACACATTACTCTGCGTACTGTACATGGAGACCACTGGTTTGAAAGCTCTACCACATGGCCAGGGAGAGTAAAAAACACACATATAATCACATCTAATGAGTTCGGGCTACATGGGATGTGGACAGATTGAGAGGACATGAATATATACATACTGTAAACAAACAAAGAGACACCCACGACTTATAAACACACACATATTTAGTCTTTCCTGCACTTCCTGGTCCATTATGGATGTGAGAAAAGCACAAGAAATCACTCGAGCACAGGCCTGGTCCTCCATGCATACTGACACACACACACACACACACACACACACACACACACACACACACACACACACACACACACACACACACACACACACACACACACACACACACACACACACACACACATATATATGTACACCTCCCAGGCTATTACTGTTTGACGGTGTCAAGAGAGACAGCAGATTTGAGGCTCCGAGTCAGTTGGATTGACAGTCGAGCTGAAAATAGATGTGAAGGAGCAGCAGAGATGGAGGGATGGAGGGGAATCTTGATATCAGAGCGGAGCAGATAACTTTATGTCCTTTTTTACAGCGTGAACAGCACTGTCACATTTCAGGCGCTGCTGCTGCTGCTCGTCCGGCGTTCACACCTATGGTGCTATATGCAATATGTGGTAGACAGCTGAGTGTCATTACAAAGTTTAAATCGTCACTACCTATACATATTGTCTTGAATCTAAAATGTTCTCATCCTTCCTTTATATTCTTCACTAAAGTCGCAATTGCAGCCATTCCTCTGCAGCTACTGGAGAATGTAGTTACTCTACTTATAATTTAATAACTAATTCCGACTTCTTAATACTGCGAAACGTCATGAAAGCACAGTAGGGGATGGGTGATAATTCAATATTTTCATATATCGACTTTCAGTGAAATCATATCACGGTGATATTATATGGACGTATCAAATTATCATTCTGCAAATTTTCGGCAAATTAAAGGAATAATGTGACATTTTGGGGGAACATACTTATATGCTTTCTTGCAGAGAAGATCAAACCAACTCTCAAATCGAGCCATTAACTATGCAGCTACAGTACAGCCAGGAGGAGACAATTAGCTTATCTTGGCACACAGACTGGAAGCAGGGGGAAAACAGCTAGCTGGTCTGTGTCCAAAGGTAACAAAGTTTGTCTACCAGCACCTCTAAAGCTCACTAATTAACACATTTATATCTTATTTATTTAACTTGTACGAAAACTGAAGTGTAACAACGAATCACTTGTGGCTTTACCAGAGCCAGGCTAGCTGTTTCCCCCTGCTTCCAGTCTTTATGCTAAGCTAAGCTAACCGGCTGCTGGCTCCAGCTTCATATTTAGTGTAAAAACATGAGTGGTATCGATCTTCTCGTCTAACTCTCAGGAAGAAAGCAAATTAGTGTATTTTCCAAACTATTCCTTTAAAGGTGCAACGTGTAATACCGAGCCACTGGCTCCAAAGAAATACGGGGCAGCATTTCACCTCTACTACTGGGTCCATACAATCTAAATTTACAGTCATCAGTTGTGAATAAAAAGCAAACTACTTATTAACAGCAGGGCAAGAATAAGTATAATTTAACCGCGGGGGTTTGCTCTGGCTGAATTCGAGCTGAACGGAAGTACCCTCCGTCTTCCGGAGCTGCTGTACTCCCGACGAAGCAGCCTACCGGCAGCGGTGAGGACAACACGAGGGTGCGAGTAGTCACACGGACCATGGACAAGCCCTCAGGGGGTCGTGTCTAGAAGGTAACCCACGAGTTGGGAAACTCTCCCGAGATGGTTAAGGTTAGGCATTGACCTTGAATTGTTCTTTGGTCAGGATAGGTCGTCGGGCAGCGAGTCTCGCAAGAGTTTTTGCCAGATTTCGCAATTTGTGGGTTACCTTCTAGACACGACCCCCTCAGGGCAGTTCTACATTTTCGTTCTCTGGACTGAGGGCAGACTGAACGCTACAGTGACTCACTATCGCCTCTCGGGGAACAAGTGGTATTACAAGAAAGTACAGACCAGGGCCAGCTTGTTCAGCATGCACATTTCAATAGATATCTCTGAAACACAATACATAGACATCTTTGACATAACGTCAACACTGTAACCTCTTCACATCCTGTTGATAATGTCATTTTTTGAATGTTTTAAACTAAAATTCTGGCCACATTGCACATTTAATAGTTATTTTTTACGTATGAAGAGTTTGGTCTCGTATAAACAGCGGAGCACAGAAATGTGTTTTTGCTATATTTGCCACATCATGATTGAAATATTTGACATTTGCAGCTGAAGTGCACCACAAACCGAAGTCACGGCGCTCAACTGTCAGCGAGTCGACTACAGCTAACGATCCAGTCTACTGTACCGCTGACAAACCTGGATATCCATCCATACTGCCTCCCTCCCTCCTCACCCTTCTTCCTCTTCCAATTTTCGACTTTCCCCTGGCGGTCTGTCCGAGCCTCGCCTTCATCATGCCTTCCTTTCTTTCTCAAAGGTCAACAGCTGAACATGAAAACCTGTCCTGCGGTGTATGTATTTTCACGGTACAAGTGTGTGTGTGTGTGTGTGTGTGTGTGTGTGTGTGTGTGTGTGTGTGTGTGTGTGTGTCAGGTTAAAAGCCCCTTCAAATCTTCTTTAAAGGTTCAAACAACACTTTGTCTGTCTCTTCAGTGAAGTGAAAACAAGAGGCATCTTTTGTCTTGCGTGTGTGTATGTGTGTGTGTGTGTGTGTGTGTGTGTGTGTGTGTGCTCGTGCATGCAGCTGGCGTGCTCCGTGAGTGAATGAACAAACACTCAGCATGACAAGAGAACTGACACATCAAACTGTAGCCATAACATGTCCAACCCCCCTCTCGCGCTTGTTATCACCTTCTCATTTCTTGCTGTCTCGCCCTGTGAAAGACAGCCAAGGTTGTCTTTCCCGCTTGTCTTCAATGGCCGCTAAATGTTGCCTGATTGGTCTGGTCAATTTTGAACACCCTTGTTTTCTATTCTTGCTACGCACGTCTCTCATTTCCAGTATAGGCCTTTCTCCGCCCTTTCCTCTCTCCCTGAGCTAAACCTGGCTGACTGCTTAATTGGAATTACCGTACACGTACAATGCCTAATACATAATGCATGGCCAAGCCTTCTTTTATCATTTAAATCATAAAGCATCTTTGGAATGCCAGGCAACACACAACTATCTCCCTTCCTTCCTTCTCTCATCCTTTTTCTCTCCTTCCTCTGGCTCTGCTTGCCATCCCTCTGTCTTAGCTGTCCCCGGGCTTTAGCGGTGCAACTGAGCGAGCACAAACACATACACACACATACACCAAACAGTCCTTGCTTACAGCGCGACATGATCGTAAGTGACAGAAGAAGAGGCTGTGAAGCCCCACCAAAAAAAAAAAAAAAAAAAAAAAAAAAAAAGTGGGTTGTGACGCACATGAGCAAACACTAACACACAAACACGCAGTGAGCAAACACAGCGAGATTAACAGGTCCAACATGGCACAAAAGCTGTAAACAAGCCCACTTAAACAAGCAATTAGACTCATAATCAGTCGATCACACGCTCACACACCTTGTCTTCACTTCACTGGGCAGATGAACGAGGTGTATGATTCTTTCAACATGATCTCACAGAAAAACTGGCTGGTTCTGCAACCCCCCGAAAACGTGGTAAAGTTGGGTTTTCCAAACACTTCGCTTAGTCCTCATCCTAAAAACATCTTCTCTTATAATGTTACAAGTGAAAATCAAGTGAGAAGTAGGGTCATTTTCTCATAGATTCCTATACAATCAGACTTCTTTTTGCAACCAGAGGAGTCGCCCCCTGCTGGCTATTAGAAAGAATGCAAGTTTAAGGCACTTCAGCATTGGCTTCACTTCTCAGACCTGGAAGTTGCTGCCTGTTTTTTTCCTTATACTAGCCTACTTATAAAACTAACACAAACTAGTTCTACACTGCAATATAAGAACAATGTTGTTCCTTGTGTTTTCTACATGACTCATCAACTGGTTAGGATGCTAACTTTTTCCTTTGACATGTAGCTTTAGCTAGCGTCAGTCTTAGAACGATATCATGTTACCGTCAGTTGCATATTTAATACCCCTTTTACAGGGTTCTCATTTTAAAACAAATCAGCAACAAACATTAAAAAGCCAACCAATGGCGTTTCAACCAATTCACGGAATCAATGTTAGCTTAATTAGCTAGCTTGAATCAGAATAAGGTTGGTTGCCAAGTAGATTTTAACATACAAGGAATTTGCTTTGGTGTATTATTGTAGTGCATACTGTAAACATAGAAAGAGGAAATGTAATTGAGGATAAAAGTAAGTACAAAAATCAAGAAACATAAATATATAATAGAATAAAATTACAAGTCAAATACAAAAGAAATATTTAAAAATATGTGAAATTTATCTGAATTAAAATGAAAACTGTGTAGAAGAAAATTACAATAAAAATATAAAAAAATACTATAAAATATGTACAATATGTCTGAACTCAAATGAAAGCTGTATAGAAGAAAATTACGATAAAATTAAAAAATATATTAAATATATACAACATATCCGATTTAAAATGAAAGCTCTATAGAAGAAAATCATGATAAAAATATGAAAAAAACTCTATAAAATATGTATTAAAATGAAAGAGCTGTTCAGTTTTTAGAAGTGGTAGTTTTGTGCAGAAATGGAGCCACAGCTGATCAAATCTGCTGACAACAGAAGTCATTTCAGAGGGAAAAATTGACGGCCACTGACTTAAAGAGAAGCATGCTTTTGTCGACCTCCTTCTGAAATCAAAAGGGGAGAATTTCGAGTGGTAAATCTGCCTTTGTTATCATACTTAACTGCATGTGTGCCATGCGGGAACTGCAAGCCTGACCGGCGTAGCAACAGTGGGGTGGAGCTTAATGACTTAACGGTCGATTAATTTAAGTCAAATCCAATGGAGGAAGAGAAAGAGCGGGCGGAAGAGCGAAAGACAAAAAGAAGGTGAGAAGACACGAGGGCTGCTAAAACATTTTGTTATAGCAAACCTATTGTGGACTGCAGTTGTGTGTGTGTTTGTGCACACGTGCAGCCGTATCTATGTGTACTGTACGTTGCGCTGACAGCTCATTCATATAGGCAGGACAGCTCTTATCAGCCCCTTATCTGTCTGTTTTCCATTAGTCAGCCTGATGTTAACCCCTGGCTCCCTGCTCCACTCTGCTCCTCCATGGTCCATACATCTTCACTAGGAAGGAGAGGTAAGGAGGAAATGATGGGAGGGAGTTTGAGGCGAAGAGAGGAGAGGCCACATGTGTTTCTGCTGCGAGTGAAAAGAAATAAAAGCCTGCACGCCTGCACCGTATTATCCTGCATCATTGAGAACAATACAACCTCTCCTTCATTACCTGCTCTCTACTACTTCTTTGTCTCCCTTCCAAGTCCTATACTCTACGCCCACTCCTTCCTTTCTTTCATCCCTTCTCATGTACTCCTTTGCCCACTGTGGTTTCCTCTGCAGAGAACAGTGAATGTGAAGCAAAATAAACGCATATCTCACACTACAGCCAAATAAATTACTTTTTCTCATTTACGTCTTGTGTCAAGTGGTTTTCTATAACACCATTTTAATTAAAAACTAATCTTCAGAATGAATCTTTTTTTTTTTTCTTTCCTGATCCAGGGCCATCTCTCTTAAGAAAAAAAAAAAACGTGTTGATACTGGAGCAAAACAATGTGCACAGTAATCTGTGACATCAGATACGGAGCAGAGTGCCAGGGAACACGCACCTGTTGGGAAAGTGCATGAAGATAAGGCCTGTCAATCACTCAGAGTGGCATGTCATTTTCATGTATTTAATTAAGAGCGCTGTGATAAATATACGATGCGTTGTGACCAAAATCAACCTCAGGCTTGTTAATGTAGACATGAAACAGCAGGTGAATAAATGAAGAGTGACATTTAAACCTTTCACATGTTTTTTTTATGATAAATTAATTTTGTCTGGTATGCATGGAGTGAAACAAACTGTGATTAAATAAATGAAACGCTTAAAGTAATTTAAAAGTAACAACAGTCAATTAACAAGTTAAACTCCATGAGAAAATTCACCTGAATTTCTGATCGACCAAGCTGAACTAAAATCAATTATTTTTGATCCCCGCCCTACATCTACTGACTAACTGGCTGCTGACGAGTCCAGGCTGTTTGTACATCTGATAAAAGGTGTTGTGCTCTTGTGTTGGAGCAGAAAAAAAGTTTAAAAGAAGAGCAGCGACATTTTCTATTTTATTAATTATTATTATTTATTTATTTATTTTTACCTCATTTGTGTTCTTTGTGTGTTTATAAATTAAAAGAATCATACTTGCCATTGAACTTATGTTTTGATATGTCATATTGTACATGTATTTGTAATAGTGCAATAGGTTAGGGTTACTTGTGGGATGGGATTTTGTTAAAATGTATCAAACTACGTTTGAAATTGTGTTTTGAATAAACTAAAAAACTGATAAAAATACTCTGGAAAAAAAAAAGAAGAAGAAAAAGAGCAGTGAACTATTCAATCATGTTAAAGGGTCGGTTCATCTAAATTTAAAAAAAACATGTTTTTTGTAATTATCAGTCTAATAAAGTTTTGGGAGCTCCAATTCAATATGCAGATACTATTAAGGCCATGACACACCGGCAGTATTTTTTCGCAGGTCAATATATTTTTTCGAACTGTTGTTTTTGTCATGAATTCTTTCACACAGAACGTGAATATTACACAGCAAAAAAGCGACATATTTTTTTCCGGAACAAGATTCATTTTCTGAGCTTTCGCACCGCAAATATAGGCGTGTGTAAGGGAGGCACCGATGTCATACACTGGATTTGGCATCGCCACCAATACAACCTTATTAAGCAGACTAAATATCAGCCATGATGCGACTGATCCTTATCAAATGTACTTTCTTTGTCAATGTCACAAAATTCAGCCACAGCAGGCCACTAACCTCTAGGCCGTGCTCAGACCGACTTTAGCGCAGCTCCCTCATTCATTTCATTGAGGCTAGTCCAGCGACCCAGCGGGGTTTCCAATGCAGAGTGATCCGGCAGAGAAAAAACGCAGGGTTGTCCGGCAAAAAAGTTCAACTTTTGACAGACCACAATGCGTTATCATCTGGCAAGGTGCTGCTGTGGTCAATCAAATGCATGCAAGCACACATTCCTGGTATATTACTTTGTACGTGCACTATAATTCTATTGTTTACCTCTGTTATAAACTGCTGTGCAGTGTTTTGTAGTCGCATAGGCCATACATCTAACTGGATCTGTTACTTGAAATGAACGTCCTGGATCATATTTCATGCCCTAATGAAATACGATCATCAGACATGATCATACCTGAAGCAGCATGACATCAACAACACAGCCTCTTCCGTTGTTTTAACAACAGGGCTGTTTGGGTCTGAAGTTTTTAGTGAGAAAGCAAGTCCTGGCCTTAAATGGTTGAGTTCCAAACACTTAGGTATACAGACTTTAAATGTGGTTGAAAGAGAGCACTGGTATTGGATTGGTGCGATGTATCATGATCAATATCGGGAAAGAAACCGTTGGATAAGAGCATCCTTAAATAACTTTAGAGTCATTAAATCTGATTTCCTGAACCCCTTATTATCTAATAATAATAATAATTCCTTTAAAACTGTTTTAGGCAATCAGAAACACTGCACTAGAAAACAAATTAATTAAAAACATACAAGGTATAAACACACTTTTGGCAAACAGACACTTTTGTAGACAAAGAAAGAAAGAGAAGAGACGCACACACGCAGACAAACACACACCCACATGCATGCAGCTCCACAGTGAGCTGCAAGCCAACACATTATCAGATGTATTAGTTGTAAGACAATTCCTCTCTGTCTCCGTTGATGTTATCTCCAGATGAACACTGTTCTGTGCTGCTCCGAACATGCCCCCGTTCGTTCAGCTCTTTGGTGGCAGAGGCGAGATTATTTCTCAAAGCAGTGTGACACACTACCTGTCTCACTGCACTCTTACCCCCCCCCACACCCATCCGCTCG
>CAKAOH010041533.1:81030-98887 GCA_916701665.1 Sebastiscus tertius
TTCCTCTCTAACACTCCCTGATTTATCTTTCCTCCCGTACCATCCCGTCTCCAGTCAGGCTGCTCCGTCCTCTCCACTTCTGTCTTGGTCTTTCTTGCTTTGCATGTTCACACATTTGCTCTGTCTTTGTAATTTCCCCTTCTCATCCCATTTCGCTCTCTGAACACCCATTTCCCCCCCACTCCATCTGATTTCCTCTTCCCACATCTAAATCACACATCTTTTCTCTTTCCGACTTTAACACCCCCGCTTGCTTTTCTCTGCGGTATAAAAAAAAAGCAGCGTTGTTGCTCAGGTGTACCGATATAGGAGCTTTAACGTTTCATTTAATAGCGGCTCTGTCACCTAATAGAGTGGCTTTCTCTTATCTGATCCAGGAACAAATAGAGGGTCTGCTGGGTCTAGAGAGGCCTACTTTGTGACAATTGCTTATCTGATGGGGAAACAGTGGAGAGCGGCCCACACAGTCTTAAACTATTACTCTCTTATCCGATTGTGGCTTCCCACAAACTGGAAGACAGTCAGCAAGTGGATGAGCGCCGGCTTATGTGAATGTTGGATTCCTTTGGAGAACTTCATTCTTATCTTACAGGACGGTGAAGAGGTTTTATAATTTTTATGGCTCATGTCTTCATCGGTTGTCTCATTTCCTGCACGATTTTTTTTTTTGTTGTATTTTATCTTTTCTATTCGGTCTCATACTTTTTAAATACAGTATTTTATTTATTTAGCAAAGTCCTTGAGCCATGCAGTTGCCTCCTAGTCTGCTGTATGGAGGGTGACTGACCCTCCTTTTAGACTGTGGAGCGGGCAAGCTTCAATGATGTGTTCCATTGTTTGCACCTCTCCACAGGCACACAATGGGCTTGGGCTGCTGCCCCATTTGTGAAGGCTGGCCAAGCAGGGGCCATGTCCGGACCTGAATCTATTAAGAGTTGACCACTGTGTCCTTGGCAGGTTGGTGCCAGGGACCTGTTGGGTGGGGTCTGACACCAGATGTTTGTTTGGGACATCCTTGGACGCCCATTCCTTTTCCTAAGCTGATTGGGTGGTGAAGTCGGCTGGTGGGGTATTCTTCAAATACAGTATATAATGTATAGTATCTGAGGCCTGCTAGAACATTGCTACATTATTGCTTTTAATACACAGGGTTATGTCTAGATGTTTATCCACAAGTTACGAAAACTCTCGCAAGATTTGCTGCCCGACGGCCTATTCAAACCTCAACCATTCGAGGTCAATGCCTAACCTTAACCATCTCGTGAGAGTTTCGCAACTTGTGAAGAACTTTCCCGTTGGCATCATTTCTCAGCACCGAAGGTTGCCACTTGCTCTTTGGTTGTACAACAACTCATGTTGGGTTAGGGGTGGGGGCTCGTGTCCACAACAAGTAGACATTACTTCTTCTAAAAAGGGTCCCAAGCCAAACAGGTTGAGAAGAACCTCTGCGTTATTTGATTAACAGGTAATTATTTAATTAATGTCAATTTTGATAATCCATTCCATCATTAAAGCCATTCATCAAGTAAAAAATTCCAATCTTTTTCTAGTTCCAGCCTCTCAAATGTGAGGATTTTCTGCTATTTGCTGTTATATATATATATATATATATACAGTATATCACTGTAATCAGAAAACTTTTGGGTTTAAAATGTTGGTTGGGCCAGACAAGAAATCAGAAGACATTACCTTGAACTCTGAGAAGTTTTCAACCCAAGTTTTAGAGTCTAAATAATTAAACGTTTATTTTAAAGAATGTCTGCAATGTTTGCATTCAAACTGTGGTCAATACAGCCGACTCCGC
The DNA here is from genome assembly GCA_916701665.1 of Sebastiscus tertius. Classification (NCBI taxonomy): domain Eukaryota; kingdom Metazoa; phylum Chordata; class Actinopteri; order Perciformes; family Sebastidae; genus Sebastiscus; species Sebastiscus tertius. Next base: position 82,835 of record CAKAOH010041533.1, read on the forward strand.
CTGGTCTGCATTTTGAATATAGACCATGCAAACTATTAACTATTTCACTTACTGCGGTCATGCTGTTGATCTGATCCAGAGTCGGCTGCAGCAGTTGCTCGTCGCCGCTCTCGGCCATCAGTTTGAGTGCGGGCTGCTGGAGGCTCGGCTGGTTCTGGAGCAGCAGGGCGGCTATGCGTCTGATACACTGGAGAGGAAGAGAGAGAGAGAGAGAGAGAGAGAGAGTTAGTGAAAGGCATGGATGAATGAAAAGATGTGTGTGTGTGGATGAATGGATGAATGGATGAAAGGAGGAGGGGGAGAGAGATAAAAGCAAAAGTGGGATGAAAACAGAGAAAGGTAATCAGAAGATGAGAGTAAATCAGAGAAAAGCGAGAACAAAAGAGGAGAGCGGGGAGACAGAGGGGATAGAGTAGGCGAGGAACAGTAAAGGTTAATCGATGTGCATATACTGTACAGACACGCAGACACATAATACTTTTAAAAAGGTCTACACACAAACACACACACACACACACACAGCAGACACACAGTCCTATCAGTAATATATGGATATCACAATGCAATCTGACTCCCCCATGCTCTGGCGGTTTCATTCCAGCAGATTCAAATTAAAGCTGTTCAGAACAGAGTAAAAGGCCTCCTTCTACACCTCCCACCCCTCTTCCCACACTAATATTAGACAGCCAGGCAGACATAGCCTATTCACACTGAATAGCATTAGCACTAAACTAATATCACAGTCAGCTGGCGCTAGACATACAGAATGGTATTAGGCTTACCACTTCCATGGTGCTCAGCAGGGCATGAATAGCATTAGGGGCGGCCAGATATCAAAGAGCGGCGAGCGCCTATAGTACATTGCAAAAAGCACTGAGCTGACGCTAACATGTTGCTGTGGGTTATATGCTTAATAGCTTCAGGCTCCTGTAGCATGATACGGGGTAAAATGGTGGCGCTGCGGCAAGGTTACACTGAATTCAAACAAGCTTGTATTAGTTTTTAATAATGGGGATGGCAGAGGAACCGAATATGTGTTGAAGCTGGATTTTTTTTTTTCTTCTTTGGTTCAAATTATTAATATTCATTATCCTGACTGTGTTTAAAGTAATAATCTAGACACTTTTATTTAAATATCTTAAGTCAAATTAGGTAACAAAGTAGTGATTGAGCCTATTAACCACTGATGAAAGCCCCTTGCATTTGCAGCGTTACGAACTGGGTGCCGCCAAAGAGAAATAAAATGGAGATCTTTGAGAGTGTATAACTTTCAAGTGATGGAAGAAGTATTCAGATCAGATGTTTGTTTAAAGTGGCAATCCTTAAGATTTCAGTCCTGGTTTATTTGGAAACACCCTGTTTACTTTACCTTGCACGGCAGCTGGATTCCCGCGATATCACGAGATCACGCGAGAATTGCAAGATCACATATCACACGAAAATCCATCTTGTCAAGCTTCAAGTGATGCATTTGCGTCCAGCCAGCCAGTGACCGGACCAATCAGCGTCCTGTGAGGAGCTAATGCAGCTATGGGCTAAGTTTATGTGTGTGATGCGACGACACGTGTGTGTGTGACATGTTCGTTCTAAACAACAATGGCAGCTCCTGAAGAGGTTAGCGTAGCTGCAATAGCATCAGCTATTTCAGAACTGGAGAGTATTTCTTCATTGAAAGAAGAGCAAAGAACGGCACTGAAGGCTTTTCTTGATAGAAAAGATACTTTGACTTTATATATATTTTGAGTTTGATTGACAGATGGTTCATCCAATCACCTGTCAAGTATTTTTTGAAAGTGCCTGCCCTTTTTCAAAATAGTTTACAATGTTCCGTTTACAATGACGGCTTTCTCAGATGACAGCAAATGTGGTAGGTCCTAGAATACTGTGGGCAAATATCTAAACAGTGCAACACTTTCATCAGTGGGCCATAGGCTCAATCACCGTTGTGTTACCTCATTCGGTGATAGATGGTGACTTAACAGACAGATTTATTTTAATGGAAATTGTGAAGTTTGCAGAGTTTAATCTAAAACTATGTTTCATATTTGATCAAATAAAATGTTAAACTGTAAAATAACCAGCAGCTATAACCGTCAGATACATTTTGTGGACTTAAAAGTACAGTAGTTCCCTCTTAAATGTAAAAGTAGAAATGAGTTCCTGAAAATTGCACTTTACAGTGCACCAATTTAGTTAATAGGTGAAATTCTTTATGTTGACTTCCTCACTAATTGATCTACTTATTCTTTTTTTTTTTAATTACTGTAAAGAAAAGAAGACAAAAGCAGTCATAGATGATTACCCGAGGAGTGTTTGATGTTTACCTGCGCAGGAAGCTTGTGTTTGGTGTTGTAGAGGGATCGCACCATGGTGACAACCTGCTGACCTAGGTCTAATTTCACCTCGGACGCCTGGCAGCGGGTCAGCAGGGCTGAGGTCAGCACCACCCAGGGGTTACGCTCCGACTCTGCCCTGCAGACAGAGAGCAAGACAGAAAGACCTCTGAATGTGAATGTGTGTGTGTGTGTGTGTGTGCGGTCTTCTGCTGAGCTTCTGAGGCGAACGCACGAGAGAGCAACACAGAATAAAAAGAGTAAAGTACACAAGTATACATTTTGCAGGAACATACAGTAGTAAAACAATATTAATGTTATTCATCTAATACTCTGCAGTTCTCTGTCAACAGATGGTAATCCTGTTAGACAGTGACTGGGTCACAGCAGCCGACTACTGCGTGTTATTATGAATAATATAAATACAACAGCCACATAAGAATAATAGCATCAAATCACAGGCTGACATGAGCGCTGACAGAATTATCAAGAGGTTTGCAGACAATCTAATGAAGTCTGATGTTGACATGATGTAAGTGAGGGGTGGGAGGGGGAGAGAGATGTTTGACCACTTTACTCCTGCAGTTAATATTAAACACCTACACGCTGCATTTCTTCTCTCTGCTGTGAACACCAGGGGACTAGGCTGCCAGATCTGACAGGCGTCACTTTGTTGACACGCTCCTTCGTGAGGTTTGCAAGACCTTTGCTAATGCCTCCAGAGTAACCGATTAGCTCTCGCCAAGGCCGGCAAATGCCAGCGACGTTAAGGCAGTAAATACGACCTTTATGGATCTTTATTAATATCAGTCATAAGGAGAAGAAAAAAAAAACCTATGGGAACCACATTATCTGTTAATTAGATCTTGGCAGGCGGATGGATCCTGTTGAAGTTATTAATACTATTAATATTATCATTAGCATAGCAAGGAGTCAACGCTGTGATTGAGTCCCTCTAGACCGCTCGCTAACAGTAATGGTAGTGGTTAGAGAGGTTGTTAAATAACGGAGGAATAAAGTATCTATCTATCTATCTATCTATCTATCTATCTATCTATCTATCATCTATCTATCCATCCATCTATCATCTATCTATCTGTCATCTATCCATCCATCTCTCCATCTATCTATCTAGCTATCATCTATCTATCTATCTGTCATCTATCCATCCATCTCTCCATCTATCTATCTAGCTATCATCTATCTATCAATCTGTCATCTATCCATTCATCTATCTAGCTATCCATCTCTCCATCCATCCATCCATCCATCCATCCATCTATCTATCCATCTATCTATCTATCTATCTATCTATCTATCTATCTATCTATCTATCTATCTATCTATCTATCTATCTATCTATCTATCTATCTATCTATATATCCATCTGTCATCTATCCATCCATCCATCCATCTGTCATCTATCCATCTATCTATCCATCTCTCCATCTATCTATCTATCCATCTATTCATCTATCCATCCATCCATCTCTCCATCTATCTATCCATCCTTCTCTCCATCTACCTATCTATCCATCCATCCTTCTCTCCATCTCTCCATCTCTCTATCTATCCATCTATCCATCTATCTATCTCTCCATCTATCTATCTCTCTATCTATCTATGTATTTATCTATCCATCCATCTATCTATCTATCTATCTATCTATCTAAGCATCTATTTATTTATCTATCCATCCATATATCTATCTATCTATCTATCCTTCTCTCCATCTACCTATCTATCCATCCATCCTTCTCTCCATCCTTCTCTCCATCTCTCTATCTCTCTATCCATCCATCCATCCATCCATCCATCTATCTATCTATCTATCTATCTATCTATCTATCTATCTATCTATCTATCTATCTATCTATCTATCTATCTATCTATCCTTCTCTCCATCTATCTCTCTATCTGTCTAACCATCCATCCATCCTTCTCTCCATCTCTCCATCTCTCTATGTTAATGCAAAGCCATGGCCTCATTATATCTGCATCAAGCCTTTAACCTCAGTTATAGAAGATCTCTGGCGCTCTTCTATCAGAGACACCACTCTAAAGGAGGGAATGTGTTTCCAGCGGTAAGAAAAATTGACGCTGCTCTGCCAGCAGCACTGCTGAAAGTTACGTATGTGATTAACATGACAAGCGGTACATTAAATATTAACCAGACAGAGAAGGAAAAGGAGGAGATTGGAGATGAGAAGAGGAGGAATCTGATATGAACGTGTGCGTCGTTACACTCCGGGTGTTTTCACATGATAAAGGGTAGATGGAAACATGCTGATAAATCCTTAGTTATACGATGAGAAATAAAAAAAATAAAATAAATGAAAGTGGTTGAACCCTGATGTGAGATTAGGCTGCTGAAGTGCGTCTTAAGATAGCTTGTTAGAGGAAGGAGACCCTGTGAAAGAAGGATGGTGTGTGTGATAGAAAGAGAGAGAGAGAGAGAGAGAGAGACAGCAGGGAAGACAGCAGGGCCCCTCAGTGTGACCGTCGGTATAAAAGGCAGCTCTCCATCCAGCTACCGGGGGTGTCTTGTCCTGACAAGCTGCTTCACCTTCGGATGATCGCGGCCGTGGGAGCAAACACTTGTGCTGCTTGGCACGCTGCACGCTTCCTGTGCTTTTACCAGGGGCACGGGGAGGCTCTGCTGCTGCATGCGACTATGAGTGCCTGTGTGCTCGCCAAAATCTGTCACAGGGTGCAGCGTGAGTCACAGCCAGCCTCCGTTCGTGCTTTGAATCATGACTCAATTTATGCGGATGGACAAAAGGATAAGCTTTTCAGATGCAACTCAATATAGCTCCCAAAACAGCCTCTTATAGTCTTACTGAAACAAATCTCCACTCTACAAAAAACACACGCTGTAAACACACCTCCACCACGGCCAGGATTAAATGCTGAGTCAGACTCATAGTTAAGGTTAACCACGTGTTCTTGAACGCCCTCCGGTCTTAACGGAACATCTTAAATGTGGCATTTGAGGGTTAAGTTATTCTGAGTTTTGTGTCCCGAATTACGACTATCGGGATGCAGCAGCCATTACACATAAAACGCACACTAAACACAGATCAGACTTAAAATTCAAGCTTCTAAGCTTCAAAGAGGCCCATTACAGCGTTAGTGTGTGTGCATGTTGCGGCAAATTAACTTGAGCGATTTAAAACGAGGCCGACTAAGGAGACAAGCAAAAACAAAAATCCATAATCAGAAGCTGTGTTTTGTGCTCAGCATTATGTTTGCATTTAAATCTGGAATACAGTACAACAGCTCAGTCTGCAGATAAAAGAAATGATTGTAGACAACCGTCCCAGCAGCGATGGTTTGACTACAGCTGTTCTGCACTCACAAAGTCACTGAAATCTGTGGGTGAACTTGAAGCAGCTGTGGCTACCAAATCTAATCCCGTCTCTCCTGCTGCTTTCTCAGCTGAAAAGAAACTGGCTTTACACACTCAATAACAACTCTTTTGTCCATTACAAACACACAGCAGCTGATTTAAAAAACATTTTTTCACACTTGCTTCTGATTCTTCATGTTCCGTTTGTTACAAAATTTTCTGATTCCAGCTTCTTAAAGGCATTATTTGTAACTTTCAGAATTGCTTCTTAACAGCGACACCTGCGGCCGTGAAATCAACAAAAGTCAGCGTCGAGCTCGCGGTTGCTCGCTCTAAATATACCTGAACGAGCATCGCTCAAAACAGTGAGGCGACACACGTCAGCTAAAGTCACAATATCACTCTATATTTCAGCTGCTTGGCAGTAATGTTAGCTGACCAGACCAAGGTCTCTCCATGAACATGATTCTTAGTGTTGGCTTTTCCTGCCTCAGCGCAGGCTGATGCAGCGGAGCTCTGCAGCGTGTCTCCCTGCTCTCTCCGCCTGCAGCCGGAGAGAGCAGGGAGACACCGGCACCTGGTCGGTAACGAGACAATAACGTTACTCGTTGAGGAGCTCCGTGACTTCACAAGACACGGGAAACTTCTGTTGGTCTGGAGGAGCTGCAGCATTTATTTCTGCACAAACGTCCACTGAACATTCACTAGATATTCTCAGAGCTAAACTAACTCTCCTGCAGTGTGGAGTGAGCGCGCGTTCACGTCTAGAGGTGGAGCGAGCTGAGCGAGAACGCGCTCTGTCTGAGTGAAGGCAGGCAGGCAGCGGAGACGAGGCAGCGGCCACACGCGAACGCGCATATGCAAGCGCGCCTGTGTGGCGACCCGCTACATTTATACGATTGAAAAGTTACAAATAGTCCCTTTAAATGTTGATATTTTCTGGTTTCTTTACTTCTCTATGACAGTAAAGTGAATATCTTTGAGTTGTGGACAAAATAAGACATTTGAGGACGTCATCTTCAGCTTTTGGAAAGACTGATTGACATTTTTCACCATTTTCTGAAAAGAGTTTTTTGCCGTTTTTTCTTTTTCTTTTTCAGTTTGACATCGTCTCTATGACATGGTGAGTGATGCCATTTTTGCGGACATTCCTGATCCTGGAAGTCTGTCTCTGGCCCCTCCTGCCCGATCAGCTTTACATGTCAAGCAGGTTGTAAAGTCACAGCAGGACCGTGATCCCTTTATCTGACAAAATATTGTGTAGTCTGATCCTGGCATAATGTTTATTATGGATTGAAAGAGAAAGTATCCCATCAGGCAGGTTGTGTTAGCCTTTAAACTGATGCATCAGTAATGAACACACGTCACTCTTGTTCATCAACAACCATACACAGCTAAGTGCACGTCCTTGTGAGTTTCTAACAACACATAGAGAAAAACTCTACTTTAAATTGCTGATCGAAATTGTTTGAAACTCAGTCTGCTTCGATTGAGCTGGAAGGATAAACTCCTGACAGCATAACCCCGTATTGTCTCGGCGGGGCTTCAGAGTACCACTCACTTTTAATCAAGAACAATGGAGAAGGAGAAGAGCAATCACATCATTAGGCACTTATCGGAAATACAGCCAACGCTTGCCGAGGCTCATAAGATGCCAGCTGGTGCAAGAAGCTCAGAGCCCGAAGCTTTGTGAAGACGCCTGTTTTCATTTCCAGCCAGTCGATGTGCAATACGTAGGCCTGAGTGATTAGAGCCACTATTCTCCATTCACGCTGGAGACACATGGCACAGAACTCGTCCATTAAAAAGTCAATGTCTTCGTGTGTCCTTGATTTTGTTAACGAACAAGCTAGAGAATAAACTGTAAGACTGTTAAGAACCAAAAGCCACTCACTGAGTCACTGGTGAAAAAGCACTACTTTCACATTTTGAACTTTAAACTGACTTTACTGAAGATGCATTAAGAGCAGAGGTTAAAAGAGAGAGTTAAGTGAGGTGAGAAAGGAAGTAAATCAGCTGCCATGCTATTGGTATTCTGCACACAGTATGTAATTACAGCATATTTGCATTTTCTATCTCCGAAAACCTGCCTTTAGAATACATATTTATGAGTTCTTTTCTTTAATCTGGTATGTATGAATGTGTGAATGATATAGTTACTAATGAGCTGTAAAAAATGGGATTGCGAGCAAATTAATAACTCATAAGTAGGTAATAACTGTAGCCATACTAGAGGCGCTTATAGGTATAGTTCTGACATTCTGGGAAATATGCTTGTTCACTGTATTGCTGAGAGTAAGATGAGAAGACTGATATCACACATGTCTGTATGTTAAATATAAGGCTAGAGCCAGCAGCTGGTTAGCTTAGCTTAGCATTAAGAATTAAAACAGGAGGAAACGGCTAGCTTGTCCTTAGGTAAGAGGTAGACCAGCAAAACAACTAGTTGTTTTTTGTACGGATAAAACAAATGAGGTATAACGTGTTAATTAGTGTACTCTAGAGGTGCTGGTTCCTTTTGACGGACCCAGGCTAGCCGTTTCCTCCTGTTTCCAGTCTTTATGCTAAGCTAGGCTAACAAGCTGCTGGCTGTTGCTTTGTATTTGGAAGGATGAGTATCGGAGAGCCACTGGAAGTATTGAACTATTTAAACGTAATGCTAAAACCTACCTATTCAGCTAGGGTTTGATAAAGATATTATTTTATTCACTTATTTTAATGTATTGTAAGCTGTAAAATTCTATTCTATTTTATTGTTATTTTAATTACTTATTTTATTGTATTAAAATTTTATCATTGTATTCTATTTTTTATTTTATTAATCACATATTTTATTGTATTTAAGTTTTATCATTTTATTCTATTTTTTTATTTTATTAATCACATATTTTATTGTATTTAAGTTGTATGATTTGATTCTATTTCACTGTTATTTTATTAATCTAGTTTTTACTTCACACTGTTTCACTACATTTACTGTTATTATAGCTTTTAAATGTATTTTATTACATTTTTATAAATTTGTTGTCTTGTATGCTTTGGTCTCAAATCATCAGATTGTTAAATTGTTTTGTCTTTTCTGTTGTTTTCACGGTCCACACTTGTTCTGTATGATTTTCGGCTTGTCAGTCATCTGTGAAGAACTTTGAACTGCACTAACCTGTATGAAAGGTGCTGTACAAATAAAGTTTGACTGATTGATTGATATTTATCGACACGAATAAGCAAATTCCCTAAAATGTCAAACTATTGCTTTAACCTTGAAAGAATCAAAGAGAAATGAAAAAAAAGGATGTCTTACACTTCCTCTTTCATCATAGGTGGCCACGCTTGTAAGAGGAGCGTGAGCAGCTGAAAGTCCTCCCGCTTCTGTGCGGCTTCCAGGAGCTCCAAGAAGAGGGCGTATCTTTTCTCCTCGTTCTCCACATCTTCTATCTCAACCTGAGAAGGAAGGGTGGAGAGAAAGCATGGAGGTGAGGAAGGCAAATCAATGCGAGACCAATAAACAAAGGCCTGCTGCGAGGCTCTTGATTATAACATGCCCCCAGGTCATTAAGCACAAATTAGGTGAATGAAGAGTGTTCAGTAACTAGGGTAATCATCGGATTCTTTCAAATCCTGCCACACGTGCAATGATGTGGATAAATATGGTGATGAATGGAAGCATCAAGGATGGATTTCAGTGATCTTGGACACTTCCACTAGACACTATCTAAAACAAACGTAACAGAAACAAGAGATTAGCTTTCATTGATTTTAAATGAAGCTCCTGATTGTGATAGAAAAACTTGACAACCTGATGATTGCAGTAGAGTTTGTGGGCAAGGCGTTGCTGCCAAAACGGGACCCGAATGAACTGCGCAATCACATACACTCAATCTCAGCGAGCATCAAAGCAAACTTCAAATGAGGCGCTGAACAGGAAGGAACGCGGCTCCATGTGTAATGGGCAATTTCACTGCTCGCTTTAAAAAATAATAATAATAAAACGTCACCTGTGGCCAAACTTATTCTATACTATTATGAGAAAGAGAGAGTTCGAGAGGGAGAGTGTAAGAGTGAAAAGGAATGAAGGAGGGTTAATATGGAAAAAATGAGAGGAGGAGGAGGAGGAGGAGGAGGAGGCGGAGGGAAAGTAATTAATTTTCTTCTCAAAGGTTGGCTTCTAGTGTGATTTAACAGTTCAGAGAGCGGCTGATTTCTGAGGGGAAAACTACAACCTGCCAAAGCATGGCTGCTGCGGAGACAGGCTCCGTCACACATGCACGCATACATTTACACACACACACACACACACACACACACACACACACAACAGTTCATAAAACATAGTTTCAGCCTCAGTGGTGGGATCAATTTTATAACACTGGATATCTATGTAAAGTCTGGCGATATTTCATCAGTATAAAGGCCTATACACAGTCTAATTTAAACATTTTAAGACACTACTGTAGGAAACTGTCTGTGCATGAACTTGTAAACACATACTTCTTCTTTAAACCTTTATTATGACAGTTTGGTAATGAAGCCGGGTTAGTACAGAAACCATCTGTGCGCTTGTTACGGTACTGGTGAAGATGTACCTCCAAATTACTCATATTTGCAAATTAAGCTGTCCCATTAAAAGTAATTTAATGAAATGCATTTTGAGGCGGTAAAATACTTTCCCTTAGGGAGGATAAATAGCTGCATTAGGATGCCAAAGATCATCCCAGTGATTCTCATATATGATGCAATATTACCATCAAAATGATAATGAAACCTTTCTCTGGCACATAAATAAAAATCAGTAATGCTGTCATAAATGGCTTGACAGCAGTAGGCAATGCTGACTAAATGTACAAATGCCAAAGTTGTGTGGCATGTGACCGCATGGCCCCACTGCGTGTTGCGTTTACAAAACTGTGGTATACCTCTGGATTACAAAGCCTATAAACAAAACATATACCCCAGAGACATTTGTTGAAAAGCCACACTGGAGCGCTGCAGGTGAGTTGTTTTATGCTGTGTCGGTCATTGTGCAGTCAAAAGCGAATAAAGCCCCACATTGCTAGTTCACCGGCAAATACTGGAGACACACAAATGTGCATTTTTGCACCAGATGTGCTTGAATGTTACAAGGCAGAAATATAAAAGGCACTTATTTTGGGCGATTTATTAAATAAGCTACAAAAAGTCCACTGGCCATAGAGTCAGCCGATTGCTTATACTGTATGCGTCCTACTGTTTAACCCTAAAAACTGTCTTTACATTTAATGGACAGAGGTCTTCAGATGGCCATATCAAACATTCCCAGTTTCATTTGATTTACAAAGTGCCAATGGTAGTTAGGCTGTTGCTGGTCTTCAAAGAGCGGAAGAATATACAACAATCTTCACTTTTCACTCAATTGTTTCAGTTTCCAAAAATCTGTATCCTTTCTTGATGGTCAGTGTATCAACATGTAGTGAAAGGTTATCAGTAGGGGTGGAAATCACCAGAGGCCACACGATATGATAAAGTTATGATACAAATTTATAGCAATTTGTTTTGCACATTTTGCGATATGATATATTGCAATAATCAATATATAGATGTATTACCTATAGTCAACTGCAAATTATGCAGTTTGTCAACATCAGTTTTATCTAATAAGATACAGTTTCACTCTGTTCATCTCAGGGTTTTCATTCACATATCTTGAAGTGAGAGATCATGCCAGTTTTTTGTCACCAAAATTTAGCATAACTTTGGAGCGTTATTTAGCATTCTTCCCGAAAAGCTAACATGACATTTGATTGGTTAGTACTATTCCTTAGGTTTTCTAGTTTCATATGATACCAGTATCTTCACTCTAGCTTTAAGCGCGTTATAACCTCTGAAAGACAGAATAGCAGATGAACCCACCAGCGTGCTTTCAGGATTGTTACAGTAAGAGGTTAATAGTTTATAAAAGACCATTACTTGACGTCCGTGTATCGATATAACATCGCCATGCAAAATATCACGATTCTATGTTGTATCAAGTTTTTTACCCTAACCCTAGTTATCGGACAAGTCAAAAATGTAATGGACTATATCAATAAGTAATATTGTTAGTTAAGTAATTAAAATGGAGTATAAAAATAAATATAAATCTAACTTTCATCACACAAATATACCAAACAGAGCATGTAATGTTAATGATCCATATACTGTATTGCAAATTTTTTTAATTCTTGTAACAGTAGCTAAAGCATTTTAGCCAGCAAGCTAATGCTAACAAAGTTAGCTGGCTAGCACTAATTAGAAGTTGGTAAAGGAAAACAATAAAAAGCTTTTCTGTTTTCTATCAACTGCTTGGACGTTAAAGGAAAAGTACAAAGCCTTATATTTGTTTTCATACTCCATTTTAATTGCAGTATTTAACCAACAGTATTATTTATTAATTGATCTGACACTCTTTTGCTTCCTATTGTCAGTAGTGGGCCTCCATATAATCCCCTCGCTCTTGTAATTGTGTTACGATGGACCGACACTAGGTGCAATGGATGACTGATAATTAAGCAGTACTCACTCTGTGCTGATACTCCGACTGATTCCGAGACATCGGTGGTATTAAACCTTCAATTTACAAGTAAATGCACATGCAAATAAGTGGCAGCACAGCAGATCCATACACGGCGGTGTAGTGAAGCGCCTTATGATGGGGGATGGAGCAATAAATGAGTAAAGCTGAAGCTCAGGACCCTTTGGAAATGGAGGTCATTTGGGAAACAGAAATGGAATCTTAACTACCTGTAAAAAGCCCTCACTGCAATCTAAAGCTCTCAAATCCATCACTGAATGTAAACTGCAACCCAAAGCCTGTTCATCATTGTTATAGCCTGACTGTGTTATGAATACTGAATACTGAACACTCTCTAGCTATTGAAGCATTTTGTAAAGTTTTACGGCTGCATTTATTCGTAGTTTGAAAAACTCAAGGGTATGCGAGACCTTGGGATTCCCCGGTAATATTTTGGATTCTACGTTCTCTCTACAAAACGCATTAAAAACTGCATTCAGACTCATACAAATATGCAATCTTTTCACTTACAAATCCACACCTACATCCTCTCGCCCGCTTGCACACACACAGACGTGCACGCACTTGTCAAAACTCACCTACAGTAGGCCGCAAATTAATCTCTGCCAATTACTATGTGGCTGTGAGGCTTTTATTTTCTTAACAAGGAAGGATGGTAATTAATTATGCCTAGTGATTAAAATCAACATTTCCTCTGCGGTGTTGTACAAAGAACCGAGTGCAGGAGGGCAGGAGGGCAGAGAAGGGAGGGAGGGAGTAGAGGAAGGGAAGTGACTGTCAGCCAATACCATAATGCTTAGCATTGCTGGCAAATTAGATCTGACACACGGCCTTTCAGTCAATCAGTCATCATATATTCCTCCCTTTTTTGCATCTATTGGTCTTTCAAACACTTTTCGAACTCGGTTCCTCTCGTCCCTATCCATCTGTCCATCCCAAGATCAGTTAGTTCGACAGCAGGATAAATGCTAATTGCACAGTATATTTGTGAACAAAGACTATACATTTCGTATTTGGCTTTTTTTTGGACCATCACCACTTACCCATTTGGAGGACAACTTTTTAAACCCCTCCTCCAAATAGCGACTGTCTAATCTGTTGGTTATTATGTAACTATAGCCACAACAGGCCTGTCAAGCTTTAGATTTCTCGACATAACTTAGTGTTACTTTCAAGGCCAAGTAGCATATCATTAACTAGCAGCATTAGTTTGTGGGGTTTGGTTTGGTTAGGTTATCTTTATTGTGAAATTTGTTTTTCAGCCAGCATTCACATAAAAACAGAGTGTAAAAGACAACATCAATGACACATCAACACAATAAAACACAGAACTACAGCAGGGAAATAGAAACCCGTAGCAAGTACACATATACAATCGTGCAAATGTGCAAGTGCACAAGGGAAGTGTAAAAAGTGCAGCCAGAGTGCTTTATGCTATTGAGCGTATTAATAGCACTTGAAGGTGACGTGGAATCTATTAGTTCTTCTAACGGGTGCCCTGAAACGACGTCGGACATCATCATTTCAAAAATGACTATGAATTTCAAGTGTTAAATCTGCCACCGTTATCATCGCAAACTGCATGAATGGAAAACTTGACGTAGTAACAGTAACTAAGGGGATGGGGCCTTGCGAATGGTCAAATACTACTATTATTACTTTTAGCAATAGTACTAAAACACATTCTATTCTTATTACTTGCATTTCTTGGATTTTTTTGATTATTAAATTGTGAACAAATTATTAATTTCACAAATATAAACCCATTCCAAAAAATGGGGGAAAACGGAGGAAGATTTGAGTAAAGAAACAAACATGGACGATGGTTAGAAACACTTTCTATTAAAGATGGGTTACGCACACACCCAAACACACACACAGGCAAACACAGATAGTTTCAACCACTGACACCGAGGGGTCAACAAACAATGCGATACCCTATACAAACAACACTGCGTGACAGAGAGCAGCGCACGCACACGGGCATGAAAGCAAACACACAAACAAAAAGCTGCTAGCTCTCACTGCCTGTAATTTCAAGCTTCAAAACCACTGTTATTTCTTTCTGCTGGCACAGGAAACGGCGCCGTCGAAATTATGCCGACCACATGCTACACACTCGCCCACTGTGACTGGAAGTAGCCATGCTTTTAGCAAAATGATACACAGGGACTCGGAAATGGAGAAGAAAGCATGGAAATGAAGTAAGCAGACGGGGAGGATGAGGTAAATGAATCTTGACAACTAGTAGTTACCAGCAGCTGCATTATTACTTTGACAACCATTTACATGAAAAAAATGAAAACATCAGTGGATGTGGGTGCTTGTGTGTACTTTAGTGCATTAGTGTGTAAAGTAATACTGTAAATCGGGTATTGCATTTTCCCAAACTACTGTGATTTGTTCGTGAATTGGTGGTTATGAAGTTTCATGACCCCTTCTTGCTTTAGACAGCAATGTGGCGTTGTTCTGGGGGGGAGAGGGCTGCGCCATTATGGCCAAAATGATGATCACGATCATTTTGCTGCTAAGAAATTCTGTCATCCTTTTACTTTACTAATGCCATCCAGAGTGGTTATTTGCATAAAAACACACTATTCAAATGATTACAAAATAAATGATTGCATTTTTACTTAAATATTTGCTTTGATTAAAAAAAAAAGTCTTGGAAATAGTAGTTATATGTTATATATTACAAGCTGCTTAGAGCTAGTGTTAGGAAGTTAAACAGGTCATATTTCTCGCGCTAATATCTATTTTATATTGCTGTGAAAACATCTTTAAACAGCTGGATTTATTCAAGTTTCTCATCAAAAACTACATTTTACAAGATTACATTTGAACACATCATGATAGCGTTGTAATTTACCATCGCCCAATGCTCATTTTTACTGAGAGCTTGAATGCACCATAATTTAAGTCAATGGAACCTCAGTTAACAGAGCTCTGCAGCTCCGTGCTGTCGGCAGACGAGCCGGTCGCTGTGATTACTCTGAGCAGCATCATGAGAATGAACTTCAATTTAAGTGTCTGATTAAGTTTGTTGTTCCAAATGTTTTAAGGTTGTTCCTCCACGGCTTATTTTGGACTTACAAATTGCAAACTTTATGTCTTCTTCATAAAGGATGTGTGTTTGTGTGTATGTGGCTGTGACGTTACTGCCTGTGCTGCTGTATGCCGAGGTAAAACTATCTATATGCAGAGTTTTCCATGAGCAGAGCACGCATGCTACACGTCAATATCACAGTCGATCATGTTCATTTAATTGTGAGAGGTCAAAATCGTGACCGCTATTAATATTCAATGAATTATGCAGCCCTATTCCCCGCTGACATTGGCCTTATCTCTTTATTTATGAAATACTTTCCTGACTGACTAAAATTGTCATCACTTCTAAAGTTTTATAAAGTCGTACAAGAACACAGTCACATGCACATTTCTATAGGACAAACAGTAATTACAGCGTGCTGTAGTTTGTCCAAAAAAAGCTTGTGTAGTCAGACAGGGTATCTCGCCGCTGATTAAAAACTGCAATGCAGTCTAACCCTGCTATCAGCATATGATAATAAAACAGGGAAGAGGAAAAAAAGAGAGGAAGTGTGTGTGTGTGTGTGTGTGTGTGTGTGTGTGTGTGTGTGTGTGCGCGTGTGAATGTGTGTGTGTAAGAGAGACGGGAGCTGCTTTGGGGCAAATCGATAGGCAGAGCAGAAAGCTGTCAGAAGCCACGTGGGTGAAAACACACACACGCACGCACGCACGCACGCACGCACGCACGCACGCACGCACGCACGCACGCACGCACGCACGCACGCACGCACGCACGC
>CAKAOH010041536.1:0-21659 GCA_916701665.1 Sebastiscus tertius
TTATTTTTTATAATTCATCTTTTTATTGCCTATTAAAATGTCAAATAATGAAATACTTCAAGTAATTTTGTCCATTTATTCACTGATTAATAAATACATTTGTAAACACATTTGGTAATGCCTATTTTTATTGTACAATTAGTTATTAATCAATTAAATGCTTTATTAGTATTTACTTGACTCTTGTGGTCCTCCATAGTTATGGTGCTAAATTAGCTTTGCATATAATGTGATCAGTGTTGGAAAGTAACTAAACATATTTAGTCAAATACTGTACTTAAGTACAATTTTGAGATACTTAAATTGAGTATTTCTACTTTATGCTACTTCTACTCCACTATATTTCAGAGGGAAATATTGTACTTTTTACTCCACTAGATTTATTTGACAACTATAGACACACTTGAGATTTTACATAGCAAAACATATGATCAGTTCATAAAATATGATGCATCATTTGATTGATTAAACTACCCAACAGCATATAAAAGTTGGATCCACCAGTTATGATATCGAAATGCTGTTCAGGTGTTAATGCACTCATAATAATAATAATAATAATCCCATTATATAGTGTAAACAATATTATAACATTCTGAAAGAAGCCATTATGGATAATGAGTATGTTAGTGTTGATACTTTATGTGAATTTTTCCAACAATACTTACTTTTAGTTGGGCAAAATTGAATACATGTTACTTTTACTTGTAAAGGAGTATATTGTGCTATTGCTAGGACCTGTTCCACAACTTTAAAGTTGAATCACCCCTTTTTTAACAATTAGCAATTGTCTTCGAATTGCATTTAGTTGATTAAATGCGATTAAATGCATCAAATGAATTTTGGAGTTGTAATAAAGTAATGATGTAGCATTTTAATTAGTAAGCAATAATGGGCTGACAACTAAACATGTCTTAGTAATGGTACTGGGCATCACAAGCCTCCAGAGCAGCTTCAATGCTCCTTGGTACAGATTATCCAGGATGACGCGGCTGGAGGGAACAGGGGAGACACCGGAGTTTTGGTCGGAGATGATAACATTTCTCGCTGCGGAGCCCCGTCTATTCACTCAGCAGCGGGAAACGACACGGGAAACCTCTGTTGGTCTGGAGGAGCTGCAGTATTTATCGCTGCACAAACGTCCACTGTACATTCACTAGATATTCTCAGAGCTACTAACTCTTCAGCAGGGTGTAGTGTGTGTGCATGCACGTGAGAGTGGAACAAAAGAGCGAGAACGAGCGTGGTGTGTGAGTGAAGGCAAGCAGGCAGCCAGAGGAGCAGAGTACAGCAGAGACTCCAGTCCTGGAGACCAAAGCTACGGTCTCCTCCACGTCCTCCGACCGCGGCCAACACTGTTTTGCAAGACGGGCTTCACTAGATATAACTTTGAGGTTTTGATGCTTCCGTGGAGTTTGTGTATTCTTGTCTGAACAGCGTAGCCACACACGAGCGCGCATGGGACACCGACCTGGATTGATTTATACATGTAAGAAGTTACAAACAGTCCCTTTAATAATCATTCTTTCTTGCATCAAAATCTTCCAAAATTATACCTTGTTCATGCATTTTACTGGCCCACATGTAACACTCATCTGGCACACGGGCACAAGACTTGCCTTGAGCTGTATTACCCTTGCATTTTGCATCATTGTGCTCTTCATACATTGTATTATGAATCTCGTTGGGGGAAGATAAAGCCCAGCCAGAAGACTCCACGGTCAATAGTGTCACATGCTTTGTGATTTGATGAAAGGTTCTATTTGTGCAGCCTGATGTGTATAGCTCCCTAATCAAACACTTATATTTCTGTGACAACTAAAATAAATTACTCCATTACAACCACCCACCTGCCCTCTCCGCAGTATTGATGCCATTTTATTACCAGAGAGAGACAGATGGACGACACCGAACGCTGTGGCAAGTCTGCTGGAGAATGTGTGACCATGTAATGCCATGTCAGGTTAGAACCGGCACAAAGGTAATCAAATAAGATGATTAGAGAGAAAATTACACACGTTCAACTCCACCAACATTTCTGATATAAAGCATTGTGAAGGATAACTCTGTGGCCTGGCTTCCTGTACGGCCCGGGTTTATTACAATACTCCAGCCAATTTAGGCCTGCAAGCTTCACTTCCCCCATCAGCAAGTGAAAGAGGGGAGAATTTGGTGTGAAAGCCCAATCACACACAGCGCTCCGAGTTCAGCAGGTGGGGAAGTAGCAGCAGCAGGCTCCATCGCGCAATAATACAAAGTTAATGATGCAGAATGGTGTCTTTCTCCGTACCAAAGAAGACGTCAATACAGGATGTTTAAGAACGCTGCTCCTAATTACGCTTTTTAAATTCACCACTGACGTGATTGATGATTTCAAAGAGAGGCATTATTGATCCACTTCACAGACAAGTCCCATCGATTGCAAGTCTAGAATGAATAAAAGTTTTTTTTCCATCGTCCTTTATCTCCCCCACTGAGCGAGAGATTGTACAATCAGAGCATCAGTGTGACCTATGCGGGTAGTTTGGGAGCTAAATCACCTCTTTTTAAAAAAAGCAGCAGTGATTGCTGAGTCGAGGGACCTTGGAGGACCTTCGGGGCATCACGTAAGAAGCAGCAGTTAAAGCTTCAGTAGGCAGTATATTTTTGGCATCGTTGGGCAAAAATCCCATAATAACCTTTCAGCATATTGTAATTCAAGTGTTCTGAGAGAAACCTAGACTCCTGCACCTCCTCATGGCTCTGTTTTCAGACTTTAAAAAATCTGACGAGACTTTGTCCAATCACAGGTCGGTTCAGGGAGAGAGCGTTCCTATTGGCTGTTCATTCAACGGAGGCAGCTGTCAATCACTCGCAAACTCCGATCAAATGGTCAAACTAGGCAGCGCTGATCAAATATGAATTAATATTCTTACTGTAATGCCTATTTCTCACATAAAATGTTTTCAGAATCATCTTGTAGTGTACTGTTTAGCTGTAAAATGAGAAAGTGTGCTCCGGCTGGTGGGCAGTGCCTGGTATTTCCTCAACTGATCTCAACATGGCTGCCAGGTCACAAACTTTCTCATTTTACAGCCAAACAGTACACTACAAGATGATTCTGAAAACATTTTACATGAGAAATAGGCATTACAGTAACAGAATATTTGATTAGCGCTGCCTAGTTTGACTGTTTGATCGGAGTTTGCGAGTGATTGACAGCTGCTCAGAGACGGCAAGGCTCCAGCTCGGCTCTGATTGGTTGTTTTCCTCTGGTTTGTGAAATCTTGCAGATGTCATTAGGAGCACCGGAGGACACAGAGGAACATGATTTTACTCAGATTACCTGTCTCATGCACTACTGTCAGGATAGAGTGACCGTTTTATAAAAATAACTTTTTTAAAATCATATTTTGCTCCATTTCTACCCACTGCTGCTTTAAATCTTGCTGCTTTCTCATTCATCAAGTGTGGAAATTCATCCATCCACTCATTAATCTGTGGGATCCTTTTTGCAAATAGCCTATCGGCGTCGGAGTCCTCAGCGTGAAAAAGTTTCAGGAGCTGCTGTTTTATAGACAGTCAGCCAGCTGTGCAGCATCACGCCTCTCACTGCAATCAGCGGTGATGGAGTGATGGATGCTCTGACAGATGCCCCATGGCACACACGCATATTATTCCATATGCTTTGTTATTCCTCGCGAGCAGCCAGATCTTCCTATTAGTGCAGACAGTCATTGCATGTCTAATCCCAGCTATTAGCAAATCAACAAGGCTGATATGGCAGAAAGTCTGACAACAGCTGCAGAAAAAAAATGCTGCATATTCAGGGACCTATTCCCTATCAATACAAAGTGTTCTGTTCGAATTACAGAAAACAAGATTGACTGGGAAACAACAGCACGCTGAATTGCAGCAGCACAGGGAGGTTTTCCATCACACCATGCTGAATCTCATTGGCAAGTGCACTTCAAAATGGCAAAGTGGGCTACAGCTTATGATTAAATGGTCTGCAGGCGAAGCCTTTTTGTCTTTTTTTTTGAGAGAGAGAGAGCTCTTTCTGAAGGCCAAAGTTAATGCAGTCATAGAAAGAACTCTGATACACTCCCACGTGAAATGGCCATGTGAGGAAAGCCCGGAGGGAGAAAAGGGCCTTGAATGAATTTGAGAGAGAGGGAGAGTGGGAGGGAGGCAGATAGAGAGAAAGTTCAAACATTACTGATCCTCAAATATCCTTTTGGTTTCTGGTTCAATTGGAATTCGGCAGTAAGTGTCTGCTAAAAGCTCCATTTTTTTGTTGCCCTTCCATTGCTGCTGAGCTTTTAGAGTTAGATGATGACAGATTGCGAGCTACCTGATATCCTTCATCATCCTCCCTAGTGGAGGTGTTTGTTCCGCCCTGAGCAAGTCCTCGAGGACTAACAAACAGCCGGCGTGTTTGATGGACTACGGGGAGACATCTGCTCTGCCTGGCTCTGCCATACAGAGTGAAAACAACACGTTACAGTAATCAATCAATATGCAACTGTGTCCTTTTAGTGTGATGATTAACCTTACAGACTTCGTGGTTATCAAGTCATTATATCAGCTTGTCACAGTGAATCAGTGCTGCGGAGCTACTGGGTGTGAGAGCACGCAGCAGTGTTTTCCCTCAGGTTGGCATGTTGCTTTAAGCGTGGATGTTCGATATATCCTCGACAACATTGTCACAACTGTGCTCGGAGCACCCTCGGGGATAAGCTCTGTTCTGTGTACTCAAGGGACAAGAGGGACAGAGAGAAAAGTCTGCACAGTGCAATCTGATTTGTGGTTGTAGGCGCACCATCCCTCACAAAGTAATCTGGAGAATATCACCCCGGCCAAAAGATCTCTTTGAGCGCCGTCATCCATTTTAAGCTGCGAGTTGCTCATGTCGGCAGATGTGTTTGTGCATCGTGATGAGCTGATTTGGAATTGGCTGACTTTAGCCTCTGAATATCCTACCTGCTGTAGACAGGTGGTTCCCAGACTGGGGCCCCAAGGGTCTTCTGGGGCTTACAGAGGGTTGGCTGAAAGAAAATGTACAATAATTAAAACAAGGATGTAATTATTTTGCATATCAAAAATGGTTTCAAGACCTATAGCACAGCCTTGTCCAATTGAATTTTCCTCTTCCTACTGTTACATTCAATAACATCAATATTGCAAATAAAGGATGGGACAATGACAACAATTCTGATAATGTAATCATCACATATAACATATCCCTTAGAGAAATGTAACAGTAAGTAAACTATATAATAATAATAATAATAATAATAATAATAATAATAATAACAATAATTAAATTAAATTAAATTAAATTAAAGAGGGCTTTTGAAGAACTGTAACAGTAAGTAAACTATAAAATTAAATTAAATTAAAGAGGGCTTTTGAAGAACTGTAACAGTAAGTAAACTATTAAATTAAATTAAATTAAATTAAATTAAATTAAATTAAATTAAATTAAATTTAATAAAATTAAAGAGGACTTTTGAAGAAACAAAATATGATAAATAAATTCACTTATTAAAGGATATTTAGCAAGGCACATCCTGGGCAATGACTCCTTATATTCTATAACAAAAGTTGATCTTCAAAGTCATTCAATAGTTTTATGGCTTTCGTTTTGTTTTTTTTACAAATTCCAATGATTTGACAAAGTATTTTATTTAATTAATAAACACAATAGAATCAGGCTCTCTGTTCTTCCCACTCACATATATGGATATGATGCTTCCCCATTAGAATTAATGTATTAATTATAGATTGAAATATCTACTTCTCATTCCTTAGCCCCCATTTTATTTCTTTCCTTGGTGTTTTGCCTCTATATCCAATCATTTTAGTGTTCACTTAGACTTGATTTATAGGAACTGAAGTTTATTCTACAGGTGCAGTCTTAGTTGAGGTCTGGATTGTGGAGTGTGGGCAGATCGTAGATCATAGATCGTAAATTCGTGAGCCTGGTTGATAGCTCAGGGCTTTTGCCCTTTTCTATCCATAGAGGCAATCATTGGAGGGAGGAGAGAGGAGATGGAGGAGGAGCCCAGTTGGTGTTGAGGCAGCATGGCCCATGCCCGGCCAGTTGAGAAGGTCTTTTTTTTTCTTTTCTTGTTTTTTCTTTTTCTTATATATATATATGTTGTTGCTGTCTTTATGTTATATATATGTTGTTGCTGTCTTATGTCCATTTACAAGTATGTGTATGTATTCCTTTAACATTAAATAAAATTAAAAATAAAAATAAAAATAAAAATAAAAATAAAAGTAAAAATAAAAATAAAAATAGTTTAAATTAAAAAGGGATTTACAAAAACACCATAAAACAGTCAATAAGTACATCATTTAAAATACATATATATATGTATATATATATATATATATATGAATTCATAAATAAATAAAGGAATTTAAAATTCTCTTTGAAAATGCAGTTTAAAAAGAAAAATAAATATTCACAATTTGCATTAGCTTAACACCCCACCCCATGCATTTATCACTCTAAGTATTATTTTGCATGTATTTTATTTTTTTCCTTTTTTTTTCTTCCTTTACCTCATAACAAAATAAAAGTAAATGAAATATGGATAAAACAAAATGGAGAGAAAAATAAATTAAAGAACGAAAAAATTAAAAATAAACAAATAAATAAAGGAACAAATAAATAAATAAAGAAAAATAACATAACTGGTCAAGATCAATATCATGTGACTGTGTGTGGGCCGATATTAACATGTAGCCTAAATGACCTCCCTACAGAGACATTTCGTCTGTGGTTGTTATTACAGACAGTGTGTGTCTGGCATATGATGAAGCACATGTTGTAGTTGACTCATCGGTCGCCAGAGGGCAGTGTAGCTTCCGCTTCACTTCCGGGATGACGCTCTTCACACCGGAAGTTGTCTCTCTTTGGTCAAAGCAACATGGCGTCACCCTGAGAGCAATGTGAACATAAACATGCGACTCACCTCAGATTGAAGGATCCTCTCACATCTTCTATCAAACATCAGTAGCTGTGATCAGAGCTGAATGATGTTCAGAGTGAGTGGTCGGTTTCTCTCCAGACTGGTCCTCCTCGACTCGGCTCGACAGCAAGCTGCGTCATGGATCCGAACAGCTGGTCAGTCATCAATAACTCTCTGATGCTGCTTTAGTGTTCATGTGTTGACATGGAGATAGGCTGAGATGTTGGGCTGCTGGTAAAGCATGGGATACATTCAGAATTGACAGCCGTCAAAAATGTCGACCTCTTTTTCTATTCATTTTTGTTGCTATTTATTTATTTATTTGTTTATTTATTTTCTTTCGTTATTATTATTTAGTTTTCCCTATTTTATTTATTTTATTTTGTTGTGGTTTATTATCACTATTTACTTTTTTCTCTTTATTTGTATTTTATTTTTTATTAATTATTATTATTATTATTATTATTATTATTTAGTTTTCCCTATTTTTATTTATTTTCTTTCGTTGTGATTTATTATCACTATTTACTTTGTTTCTCTTTATTTAAATTTTATTTTTTATTAATTATTATTATTATTATTATTATTATGATTTAGTTTTCCCTATTATTTTTTTATTTATTTTCTTTTGTTGTGATTTATTATCACTATTTACTTTGTTTCTCTTTATTTTTATTTATTTAATTAATTTATTATTATTATTATTATTTTCCCTATTTATTTTTCCCTATTCATTTTTGTTTATTATTTTAATTATTTTATTTCTATTTTCTAACCTCATCTCTCATTTTTATTTAAGTTTTTTAAATATTTTTTTATTTTATTTTTAAAAAAATAATTTTTCAATTCCTTTTCTATCTTCTCTTCTCTCCTAATATAAGTATAAATAAACATTTAATTTTTCCTCCCTGTACATTTATGTATTCTCTGGGCCAACTTGTTCCTACTTAATGGAACAATAAATGGACATTGTGGGGATGCCAAAGCTCATGGACTGCCTCCTAAGGACACTTATGACCCTGTTGTGTCTTAAAACATGTGATTGTGCTGTACGACTGTGCCTGTTGAAAGGAAATAAGAAGTTAAAAAAAAAAAAAATGGTGACCTCATCATGTGTCGCTGAAAACACGTGAATAAAATGGTATACTGCTTTGAATTTCCATCAACAACGCCTGTGTGGAAAGGTAGACAGTGTACAGACAGAATGAATGGCAGATGATGACGATATGTGATGTGAAAAGGATATTATTTTACACCTGTGACTTCCCTTTATGCGCAACATACCAGTGCATTTAATCTGGTAGAATTTAAAGCCCCCCTCCACTCAAAGATGTGTTTTACTTATTGTTACTTCTCTTGGATGTTTGCACTTCATTGTGCACAGTGATGTATGTGCAGAGTTTGACACTAGGAGGTTGTTTTTACATTCATCTGCTGAAAGAAGAAAGTTTCTCATATGCTCACCTTAAATCATTTGTGACATCACAAAGGTCAATCGTGGGCAGTTTACAGACGTGTGATGTGGAAACCTGAAACCTCCAGAGCACATACACTGAGGATAGACAGAGCAGTCTGTACTTTTTCTATGAGGAAGAAGGAGTAGGTGTAATTTGAATAATTTCTAATTAAGTATTTTTTATATATAAAATGTATTTCATTTATAAAGCACTTTCAAAAGCAAACAGGTTTTGCACCAAAGTGCTTCACAAAGACAGAAATAAATGCATACACATACAAACATAGATGTGGAAATAAAACAAGATTAAAATAGAAACCAGTTTAATCACAATTTAAACCCAGTTAATCAGATAAAAACAGATTAAACACAATTAAAAGCCAGAGAATAAAAAAGGTCTAGGTGCATCTTAAAAGCATCAAAATATGTCTGGAGGGGATTTTTAAACATCTGGCCGGCTCACATACTGTACTGGGCGAACTGGGTCAACTAATCAAATAGTCATTTAGTTTATGGAATAATAAAAAACAAAATATCCATCACAAGACGGTGATGTCTTCAAATAGCTTGAAGACATCACTGTCTTGTGATGGATATTTTAAACCTTAATGATATTTAAACTTTATGTCATTTACAATAATAGAAAATATAGAAAAGCAGCAAATCCTCACATTTGAGTAAATTGAACCAGCAAATTTTCAGCTTTTCTTCTTGACAAATGACCTTAACAATAAAATCAGTTATCAATTTTCTGCCGGTCGATTAATCGATTAATCCTTTCAGCTGTAATTTGATTTATGGCTCTTAAGCTATAAGCAGACGTGTCATTTTCGTGTAAAACAGTGTAAAGCATTTCCAGTAAAGTTGACTCAATCTGCACATCACTCCAACACGGAGACGGCTCTGTGATTAATTTAATTTTATGAATGAGACCATCTGAATGCATTATTCTACTGTGTCACATTAACATCCAAGTAAGCATAAATAACCAGTTACAGCTTGCAGCCCTGCCAGCAGCGAAGTGATGGAGATGTTGATGTCTTTACAGGAAACGCCGCCTGCAGCCGAGGAGGGAGGAACGGATTTATCTCCACTCCTGCTCGCTTTATTACATCAGAGGCATTTCTCAACAGACTGGTGAAAGGCAAAGCAGCGGAGGCAGACGGCAGTCTTTATCGCCTCCCCGCCTCAGTTCCGCCGGACAGCGGTAATCAGACCACCGCTGCCTCAGAGATTTACATCTCTAAACTCATCTGATCAAATTCTGCTGACATCATCCTGCCACCAGTCTGATGTTCTACGTATTTTTTTTTCCACTGCTGCCATATTTACTTTTATTGTCTAATGTCTGATGATTCATTGTGTTTGTGTGTTTTCAGCTGAACAATTATCGTTGTTACTGAGACATCCGGATCAGCCTGACAACGCAAAGGTTTTGAAAGTGGCCATAATCGGTGCCCCGAATGCCGGGAAGTCCACATTGTCCAATCAGCTCCTTGGCACAAAGGTCTTTGTCCCTAAGTGTCCCTCTTTTAAACCTACACACTATATATATATAATATATAATGTATCCGTCTTACTGAGGAGGAGGAGGAGGAGGAGGAGGAGGAGGAGGAAAAGGATGAGGAGGAGGAGGAGGAGGAGGAGGAGGAAAAGGTGGTGGAGGTGGTGGTGGTGGTGGTGGTGGTGGTGGTGGTGGTGGTGGTGGTGACGACGGTCACTTTGTAAAACCAATAATTATTTCTTAAAGGTGTTTGCTGTGTCCAAGAAAGTCCACACCACGCGGTCACGTGCCCTCGGCGTCCTGACAGAGGAGGACACACAGATAGTAAGAGCTTTCTCATGTCTCTTCTGCAGCGGTGGAAAGTAACTAAGTACATTTACTCAAGTACTGTACCTAAGTACAATTCTGAGGTACTTTACTTGAGTATTTCTTCAGTATTCTGCTACGTCCTACTTCTATTCCACCACATCTCAGAGGGAGATGTTGTACTTTTTACTGCACTACATTTATCTGATGTCTTTAGTTGCTTCACAGGTTCAGATTGTTAAAACAAATTATAATCAAGTAATAAATGATGTATTATTATGGATTATTACACAGCTTTGTTGAATAATTCATTCTGATTGGTCAATCACGGCATTCTACGGTTTGTTAATTCTTTATAACAGACCGTTGCTATGGGCGCAGTTCTGACGTCGGACTCTGTTTGTGTGTCAAATTATTGATTTCTTAAGTAAGTAGCCGTGTAATAAGCGGGATTATGAACAGCTAGCTGGTCATTGTTGTAAAATAAACCCCTTCAGGGCGACGAGAGACCCCGATGCGAACCGCATCGCCCTGTCGCATCGGGGGTTTAATTCACAACAATGACCGGCTCGTTGTACGTTATCCCTTACTTAGACTACCCAACAGTATATAAAGTCATCAAAATGAGCTCCACCTTCACCAGCTGCAACATTAATGAGATGAACACATCAATGCATCAATAATTATAATACAATAATATATATTTTTCTGCATAATGAGTACATTTTCTTTTGATACTTTAAGTATATTTTGATGCTGGTGCGTTTGTACTTTTACTTAAGTAAGGATTTGATCTTGACTTTGACCTGTAACAGAGTATTTCTAAACTGTGGCATTAGTACTTTTACTGAAGTAAAAGATCTGAGTATTGCTTCCACCACTGCTCTGCTGTTATAATTGAATAATGCCACTCAAACGTGAATACGTATGTGTTTATTTTTTGCAGATTTTACTGGACACTCCGGGTCTCACCACTGCATCAAAGGTCAAAAGGTGCCTTTCTTCTTTTAGATTCTTTGGTGTTTTTCAAAGTCTGTACATGCAGTATTATTATACAGTGTGATATATGAATGTAATGGACCGTGTGTTTCCACAGACACCAGCTGGAGAAGACTTTGCTCGTGGATCCCTGGAACACGGTCAAAGAAGCTGACCTAAGTATGATATAAATATACTCTGAGCGTTTTATTAGTTGGACCTGAGCTGCAGATTTTTTATGCTTTCGTATAACGAAGTTTGACGTTAAAGAGTGAAACACAGTGCTGAGTTTTAATGGCTTTTAACTGAAACTGTGTCCGTTCCCCAGTGGTAATCTTGGTGGATGTGGCGGACAGATGGATGTGCAGCAGGCTTGACTTTGAGGTGCTCAAATGCCTGGCCCAGCACCCTGACATCCCCGCGATCCTGGTCCTGAATAAGGTATTCTTACAACTGGTCCATTCAATGCTAGACATAAATCTTTATTAACAGGTCATGGATATATAGTTGGGTTTTTTTTCAGAAGGATAAATTTCCTAAAACATCTGGGCGCTGTTTACGTTGCACGGCAGCTGGATTCTCGCAATGTCATGCTATCACGTTAAAACCCGTCTTGTCAGGCTTCAAGTAATGCATTTGTGTCCGGCAAGCCAGACAACGGACCAATCAGAGAGTATTTCTTCATTGAAAGAAGAGCAAAGAACGGCACTGAAGGCTTTTCTCGATGGAAAAGATGTTTTTGCTTTTCTCCCGACTGGCTTATCAAGAGTTTGATTGACAGATGGTTCATCCAATCCAAAGTGCCCGCCCTTTACCTGCGTCTCAGGTGGTTCTGTGTAACAAACCATCTGGCGGGTCAGGTTAGAGCACCGTAGCTTTCAGCAACCTTTACTCAAACAGGATTAAATAGTGCATTTGTAGGGGACTATTTTCAGGAGCAGATTAATGAATTTGGTGCTCCAGTGAGTATTTACAGCAGCAGGACGGTGTGTGTGAAAATAAACTACAGTACCCGTGTTCATGGTAATGAAGGAAGTGCAACAGTGTGGCTCATTAATGTGTTTTTGGACAACAATGGAGCTCCGTGGCACCAAGGAACAATCTAGAGCTACAAAGATTAATCAATTAGTTGCCAACTATTAAATACATCACCAAGTATTTTGATAATTGATTAGTCAGTCGTTAAGATAAGATAAAAAAAACTCAAAATTATCTGATTGCAGCTTCTTATATGTGAATATTTTCTGGTTTCTTTATTCCTCTATGACAGTAAACTGAATATCTTTGAGTTGTGGACAAAACAAGACATTTGAGGATGTCAAATGGGGAAAACTGATCGGCATTTTTCACCATTTTCTGACATTTTATAGACCAAACAACTAATCGATTAATTGAGAAAATAATTCACAGATTAATCAACAGTGAAGGGAATCATTAGTTACATCCCTATAATAAGATATATCAGGCTGATTTTGGTCTTTTCCCGAGATCTGTTGACAATAAGACAAATATAGAATACCTGCATTGAAGAGTCTTCCAGGTGTCCTCACTGGTGCTCCTCTGTTTTCTCAGGTAGACCTGGTCAAGGCTAAGGACAGGCTGCTGGACGTCACAGGAGTGTTGACGTGCGGAGTGGTGAACGGACGCAGGATGCGGGTCAGGCCGGTGATCAGGCCTCCGTGGGCTGAGAAGAAGCCAGAGAGGGATTCAGAGTTGCCGCTCGACGAGGACGACGCGGCGCCCGAGGGCAGTGCCGAGACGAACTCTCCGCTGAGCAAAGAGCAGCTGAAGGAGCTGAAGGACCAGCAGGGCTGGCCTCACTTCAAGGACGTCTTCATGCTCTCCTCTGTGGACAGAGAGGACGTGGAGACGCTGAAGGTATTAACGGTCATGGCAGGGAAAACTGAACAGAATGCATGTTTGTATTATAAATTCTTCCATCATTATACCTTTATAATGATAGATATACCCTTTAGCCACTCTCTCTGCTCTCCTCCATGCTGTTCCAGTTAGTTAGGTGTGTCTCATTCATCTCCTCACCCCTCTCCGCCTTCTTTTCCTGTCAGGGTGGAAAAGGGCTAGTCTGTACTCTCTTTCTGCTACAATGTAAAAATGTGAAAGAGCCAGTGTTTTGTTTGAGCAACATTGCAGTCTTTGTGAAGAGGACCCGCTCCCTATGTAGATATGAAGGGCTCATTCTAAACTAAGATCTCCCAAAATGTTGCACACTGTTCCTTAAATAATGCTTTCCTCTCGTTGTCGTAGAGCTACTTCATGGTCGCGGCCAAGCCGGGATCGTGGCAGTACCACAGCGAGGTCCTGACCGACCAGACTCCAGAGGAAGTCTGCACCAACCTCATCAGAGAGAAGCTGCTGGAGTATCTGCCCCAGGAAGTGCCCTATTCAATGACACAGGTGAACCAGGGACAACTCTATAAAGTCACGCGTGATGCTAAGCTGACAGCTAACTGACTGCACCCATCACATCTCACTGCACCGATTCTGTGGTTTATTTAAAGCCCGTCATAGACTCACTCTCACTCTTCATGCTGACAGCCTCCACCTGCTTCACTGCTGCTGGGTCGTGTGCACCCTGGAGGGCCATTTTGTATGCGCCATTTCCCATTCTGGCATTATATTTTTATTGCTCTCTGCATGATGTTGGTCTGTATTTACTGCTGCATCCACAGGTGTAGAATCACACCATCAGGTCAAACTGTATTATGTGTTTCTGACAAACTAACATGAATAGAAATGCAAAACATTTGACACTTCGATATCCCAGGGCCTTTCTCAAACCACCCCCTAGTCCCTCTCCCGACCTACTTCCACTCCGTTTGGAGGGTCCGCCATGTTAAGTGGCATCCTAAACCAACTAGCATGGAGTGGAAGTGGTTTATAAACCCTCCAACAGCGAGCCTGCATCAATGACGACTTATCGGCCACGTGAAACGCCGTTTTGTGTTCGTGATGGAGTACGCTCCGTACAAAAGTTCCGTGCGTCTGCCCGTACAAACGTAAACTGCTCAAACTAAGATAGACATTTAGCATTGTCGTACATTGTGTTTAGAATTAAATCTACCCTTGTCTAGTCTAGAAAAGCGTAGACATGTTTGTTTGATTGTAAAGTGTTAAATGCCACCACAGAAGCATGAGAGTAAGTTTTATTTTTACTTTCTCTGTATAATGCGTATTCTTTCTATTCTTAATACTGTGAACCTTTGCACATCCCCTACGCTCGATACGAAACCATGGTTACGAAACGTTACGACAGTTTCCGTGTTAGAGAGGAAAGTTCGTCCCGAAGTGGGCGCTGTATTTACACTCTCCACCTTAAAGAAGGTGCTTCATTCAGCTGTGAGTGTGACTATAAACAGAGTTCACTCCGTCACGGAGTGGGAGTGGGGAGGGTCCGGTTTGAGAAAGGCCCTACATCTGGTAATACACATGCAAAGAATTCTGGGATATGTAAGTAGTGGCTCTAAAAAAGCAGCTGACATCCAACCTCCACTTTATTGACTCATGTAGAAGTGTTAATATTTATGTGTTTCAGGCGGTTGAACTCTGGCAGGACGGAGAAAACGGTGAACTCGACATTTCTGTGAAACTTTACGCCAAGAAAGACACTCACATGGTAAGAGCTCTCCACATGTTTATGGGTTTTTGAGACGCCGGTCTTGTAAAGTATCTATATGGGTAATAAATCTGAGCTTTGACTCATCAAACATGGCGTTTATTTTATTTTTAAAATGATTTATTCCATTTCATTTTATTTGTCTTTTCCAGTGTCAAGTGACAAATATCAAACCCTGTCTTGTGATCACGATCAGGGCACTCAAATAAATGTTTGCTCCTGTTGGTCAGTTAGATGTAACATGAACGCAGCACGAACAAACTACTCCGTAAGAAACAGCACATTTAGAAATATCAGCATTTGATTCAAGGTTCTGGACCCGAGGCTGGAGGAAGTGAAATCTTTCCCTCCACCTGTAGCCTCTCTCTCTCTCTCTCTCTCTCTCTCTCTGATGGATATTTATCTTCCTCCACATTCCTTTTCTTCCTTGTGTTTTTAACTTGTAAATATTTGAGCAGCCTTTCTAAACCATGCATATTTGATGGCAAAAAAAATATAAAAAGCTGCATCTGTGGTGCTGAAATGTTTCAAGGCCGATGACCTCCAAGAAGACCCGGACCATTTTTGAGCTTTTATATACAACTCACAGGAATGATTGAGTCTCATCTATGTTCTGAATAGTTCCTGGTATTCCTGTTTTCTTTGACTAAATCTAAAATTACTTTTTTTATTTTAATTTCAATGCAATCTAAATATGCCTCACACAAAGCCTCAGTGAGAGGTAAAGATAGTATTTAAATGAATTATTAATATAAGAAAATGCACATAGGACGAAGCATCTTCTATCAAAAATGTTTCAAGTTCTTCTCTTGGTTCTGATTTTGTTATTTCTGCTCAAATATGTCTCTAATCACACAGTTCAATACAGACATATTTGAGTTTATTTAAAACTGCGTTACTCAAATACCCAAAATAAATGTCCCCTATGTCTATTCACTGGAGCCTGATGTCGCTGTGTTTCTCACGTCTACAGAGGATGGTGATCGGCACCGGCGGCCAGATGGTAGCACGTATGGCCCGGGAGGCAGGCGAGGACCTGAGCCGCGTCTTCCTGAGGGAAGTGAGGCTGAAGCTCTCAGTCAAGCTGAGGAAGTGAAGAGGATGGACGGACTTTTAACGGTGAAGATGTGGAAACAGATCCTGCTGGATTTGAGATGACGACTCTTGTATTATTCTCTGCAAAAGGACAGACCTGAAGGGTCGGACAAAGGATGAGAGCTGGTCACGAGTCAGACGTGGAGCTGTCCCAGACCTCCCTCTGAGATGGACCTGTTTGAAGGACAGGAAGCGTCCTCTAAATGTTGACTTTTGCATCCTCCATCATGTGACCTATAAGTTGTTATTATAAGCTGTTATTTTAGAAGTGGGAAACTGAGGGGTGCCCCAACTTTTGAAGAAATGTGACTCATCTAAATCAGTAAAGCGGAGAGAATATGTTCATTAAAAGCAGCTTACACAAGCTGCAAAATTAATCATTGGCATTTATTTAGCAAAACTATATTTTAGGCAACAAACATGACACAGGCTCTCATCACATGGATGTTTTGACACGAGTTTGACAGCGTGTTCAAGGCTGAGCAGGTTTGGCGAGCTGTGAAAAGGCCGATGGTTTATCTTTGGCTCTCAGAGCTTTTTACTTGGCGGGCGCCTCGCGCCTAGCGGGACCTGCACAGTCATGTTCACTCAAATGTCCCTGATGTACCATCCACCCCTGTTCCCTCCACTCCCACATCACTTTAGCCCTCTCTGCCGCCTTTGAAGTGTGGCCATCCATCCCTGCGACTATCACTTTTTGTTCCGCTGCTTTCTTCTTCTTTTTTTTTTTCTATCTTCCTCCTCCTCCCTGTGCTTTTTTGGCTCTTATAAAGCCCGGCTCTGCCCCCGAGGGCTGAATTGTCTCCCTAATGGATGGCAAAATGGAGCACTAACCTGATGCTAAAATGGGTCAGATAATGGTGATTGGATTCATTCCCGCTGCCTGTGAGTTAACTCGACGGTTACTCTATCCGGGGCATCTTGATGAATAACCAGCTAGTGGCCTGAAGCGAGGGCGACAGGAGGGGGGTGGGGGGGAGGCCTTGAATGTCTCACAGAAGCTGTGTCAGCCCCTCCAGCGCTCCCTGCTCTCTGCAACGGCTGCTTCCCAGTGATTAGATAAGCCGGCTGCTCAGCAGAGATCACCACTTAGACAAGCCAACTGCTGCTTGAAAATATTATAGCTGATGTACGTCAGCCAGCACATTAAAATAATCCTTACATATATAGATATTCAGAATGCTCATACCCTGATTTACATGTGTTGTCACCAAAATAATGAGATACTCGTTTGTTTGGGAGCCATAAGCTTTATTTAACATCCACAAATACGTCACAAAAGATGTCCTCCAGCAGCTCAACACAGCCGTCTTCATCCTCCCGTCCAGATGACAGTGAGCGAGGGCCGGAGAACCCTTACCATTACTGAAACTCAGTAATGGTAACGGTTTG
Organism: Sebastiscus tertius; assembly: GCA_916701665.1. Classification (NCBI taxonomy): domain Eukaryota; kingdom Metazoa; phylum Chordata; class Actinopteri; order Perciformes; family Sebastidae; genus Sebastiscus; species Sebastiscus tertius. The sequence goes on from CAKAOH010041536.1 coordinate 17,331, forward strand.
ACGGCCCTCCTCTACAGCGTGTCGGTCAGTTGGAGTGAGTGAGTGTGCGCTGATAGCGCCGGTGGGGGGAATGAAACCCTGGATAGTACATCATCTATACTGTAGTGTCTCTTTAATAAACTTACAGTATAAGATGATATCCTGTCCGGGGCACAAGACATAACAGATAACAGCAGCGAGTTCCTGGCGTGGTTGTGATCTGCAAGGCAAAAGGTCGATAGGTCATTAGTGATGCGTACACAGTGAGGTTAACCAATGAAAATGTTAATCACATGGTAAAGATGCTATTTTAAAAAATTAGGGATGCAACGCTTTATCGGTTGAAAATCGGTATGCCATCGGCAGATCAGTAAATAAGATGACATTCGCTGATTGTTGACTGTTTTTATCTGTTGTGTTGCGTCAAATTTGCGCCGTTATGTTAGTTATTAAAAAGAATATTTCTCATGTGAAAGAAGGATATATTAAAAGGTTGTTTAATAAATGTGTTTGATTGAATTTGTGCTCATTCAAAGACAGTGTTATGAACTGCTGAATGACCTTAAAACAGCTCAGTTATTTTCTTCTATAGTGAAGAGGTCCTTTGTTCCCCCGGCACAGAAGAGGAATAAATTACAACAAAATAAACGAACATCGGTATCGGCTATCGGCCAAATTGTTAATTTAAACATCGGTATCGGCCCAGAATTTCACAATAGGTGCATCCCTATAAAGAATACCAGTCAGAAGAAAATCCCTATTTTACTAAAGTTTACTGTAAAACAATATAATATGTAAAATCCTTCCTCCTGCATCAACAACAGAGCCACGGAGCTCCACGAGGCCTCACATCACATACTCACATGCAGTGTGGCTCCTGTCACGGCTCGCCGTCTCTTTCCTCCACGTGTTCATGTTTCATGGCTGCTCCGTGTCCACGTCTGGAACTGGTCTGCCTGCTGGGACGCCAACACTTAAAGGCCCCCCCGGCTCATTAGCATACTGTGATGACATCTGGGGTGGACCAGACGGACAGCAACTTTTTCTTATCTGGTCCCAACCTGGTCGCCTCTGGTCCGATGATTACCCACACCCTTTTATTACACCCGGCTGGACTTAGCAGAAAACATTACACTACATTTATTTTTTACTGTATATACTCTGCAGTGGTGGAAGTTAACTAAGTACATTTACTCAAGTACAGATTCAAGGTACTTAAACTCTATTTGAGTATTTCCCTTTTATGCAACTCTATACTTCTACTCCACTACCTCTCATTAATTAATTAACTCGTTAATTTTTTTACTCGACTACATCTGTCTGACAGCTTTAGTTACTTTTCAGATGACAGTTTTCATCCCCTTCCTGTCCAGTGAAAACCACGTATCTCCAGATGTGCTGATGTTATGGCTGTCAAAGTTAACGCGATAATAAACTAGTTAACACAAATTTGTTGTAACGCCACTAATTTCTTTAATGCAATCGATATTTCGGAGATTGTAGTGGGCTCAGGTTTAATGCTGGGTGATCATATGAAACTAGAAAACCTAATGAATCCATTGGTACCAACCATGTCATACTCGCTTGTTGTGAAGGAGGTTAAATAACGCTCTAAACTTACGCTACATTTTGGTGAGGAATAACTGGCATGGTCATTTTCAAAGGGGTCCCTTGACCTCTGACCTCCAGATCAGTGAATGTAAATGTGTTCTATGGGTACCCACGAGTCTCCCCTTTACAGACATGCACACTTTATGATAATCACATGCAGTTTGGGTCAAGTCATAGTCAAGTCAGCACACTGACACACTGACAGCTGTTGTTGCCTGTTGGGCTGCAGTTTGCCATGTTATGATTGGAGCATATTGTTTTATGCTAAATGCAGTACCTGTGAGGGTTTCTGGACAATATCTGTCATTGTTTTGTGTTATTAATTGATTTCCAGTAATAAATATATACATACATTTGCATAAAGCAGCACATTTGCCCACTCCCACGTTGATAAGAGTATTAAATACTTGACAAATCTCCCTTTAAGGTACATTTTGAACAAAAAGAATGTGTGATAAATCACGATTAAATATTTTAATCGATTGAGAGCCCTAGTTGATGTTGAATGTTTGTGATAAACTGAAGGATGAAGTGTTCTTTTATGTCCTACTGCTTCAGCTAAATAAACTCTTTAAAAAGCCTCTTGGATCAGCTGGAAAATGCATCGTCACAAAGCTGATAACGGGGCTGTTTTTCTGACTTTTTAGAGATACGCGAATCTCACAGGACAGCGATGCTACAGACACATGATGATCTGATAGACCATGATGCATTGCTGTAGATTAAACCAGCCAGGATGCAAAGGAGTTACAATGCAACATACACATTAATGCAGAAGATATGAATCCAGAAACATCTGACAACACTGACGGGAACATTTTACTGCAACATCAATACTTATTAGTATTTAAAAACTATTTAAAAAGAGAACTTTCCTTCATTGGTATCAGAGGAAAAAGGTCATTCGTTTACCACTTATAATCTCATTTTGTACCAGAGTTCATTTTCATACATGATTCAGTTTGACTTGCTTTCCTAGAAGCACTCAATATTTCCCCAAATATATGTTGACCTTTCTTGGTGAAACCTGGTCTAATTAAAAGAACGGAGCAGTAAGCCAAAGCAGAGTTTAAAAACAGGCCTATTAAAACGCCCGGAGCTTTATCTCACAACGCAGTAATACATCTCAAGTCCTCTGGATCTCATCGCCCTTGGATTTATGCGCGATGGTTTCATGGATTGGAATTTAATGCTGCGATATGTCAGCTGATGTCATGTTATCTGACTTATTAAACTTCATGCGCTCAGCTAGATTCCAGGATACGGAGAGCAGCTGAGATCTGTTTTTATTATATATGTTACACGGACATCGCATGTCAGAATTCACAGCATCAAATCATGCCTGGACGGAGATAACTGTGCAGTTTGTCTTTAATCCCTGACAGTTTGTCCCTTAAATCAGTGGTTCCCGTCCTATTTGTCTTGAAGCCTTCCTATTAGTATCTAAGCAGAGTTAACCCCCCCAGATGTGCGCCTCCCTTTGTGCGGGCAAGCGGGAGAGCAAATAGGTTTTTAACCGCAGTGAAAATGTTATTTTTGAAACGCTAAATGCCAACAAATATGGATTGAAGCAGTATATGCCTTTAGATAAAAAATATATTGTGAATTTTGGACTTTACAATGCTCTGGTGTTTTTGGAAATGTTTGGATCACTCGAGTGTTACGCAGCCACCACTGGAATCTAATTCTACAAATAGTATAATACTAATAATATTAGTGTAGCCTGATCTTTATCTGCAACTGTGCAGAAATACAAGGTTTAAACAGAGTGTGGCCAAAAGAATATATCTTTTTAAATAGTTTTATACACAGCTTTGTATGAATTATCCAGTAAACCTGTTATTATGATTTCAGTTATAGGCCTATTGCAAATCTACGGGGCCCGGACCCCAGGTTGGGAACATTTTGGGAATATTTTTGGTATCATTGGGCAAAAATTCCATAATAACCTTTCAGCATATTGTAATTCAAGTGTTCTGAGAGAAAACTAGACTTCTGCACCTCCTCATGGCTCTGTTTTCAGGCTTTAGAACATCTAGCCCGTGACGGGAGACTTTGGCCAATCACAGGTCATTTCAGAGAGAGAGAGAGATTTCCTATTGGCTTGGCATTTCCTCAACTGATCTCAACATGGCTGCCGGGTCAGAAACGTTCTCATTTTACAGCTAAACAGTGCACTACCAGATGATTCTGAAAACATTTGAGGTGAGAAATAGGCATTACAGTAACAGAATATTGATTCATATTTGATCAGCGCTGCCTAGTTTGACCGTTTGATCGGAGTTTGCGAGTGATTAACAGTTGCTCAGAGACGAGGACACAGAGGAACATGATTTTTTTCAGATTACCTGTCTCACGTACTACTGTCAGGATATAATGACCGTTTTATAAAAATAACTTTTTTATCATATTTGCTCCAATTCCACCTACTGCTGCTTTAAAATAATGGATCGTCTTTGTAAAGAGAATACGTCTTTGTGGGGGGACTCTGCTCCGTTTCCCTCTGAAGCCTGTGAAGTCGTTACTGAACACAGAGTCAGAGTCATGTAGCGCAGGATGTACACAGGAATACACAATTTAGCTTCCTCTGTTGGGTATTCTCAAGCAACACTGATGAATGTACCGGCTGCAACACCGAGTCATTACCATAGAAATATTCACAGTATGCTCACGTCTCCAGCTACCGTTACACCAGCGCTTTAAGGTCAAGTTCATTTATCACAGTTAGTGTAAACCTAC